>RJWM01002576.1:34133-126972 GCA_004363535.1 Dasyprocta punctata | reverse complement strand
ACAATTCATAATAGCTGAGCTATAGAAACAACCTAGATGCCCACCAACAGATGAATATATAAAGAAAATATGTAAATATAAATTATAGAGACAGTACGGCGTATATAAACAAAGAAGAATGGAAGGGAATTTGCAAGAAAATGGATGGAACAGGGGACCCTTATGTTAAGCAAAACAAGGTAGTCTCAGAAATTTAAAAATCACATGTTATTCTCCTATATAACAAATCTAAACGTAAGTAAATATAAATAAATACAAAAACCAAAGAGAGAAGACAAGAAGCTAGAGAGCAGTCCTCTAGGGGCTGAGAAAGCTGCTGGGAGAAGTGAGAAGGGAAGCAAAGGGAGGCAACTGGCAGGAAAATAATCCAATGAATGTACCAGTGTGCCACCATGAATCTCTATTCTGTATTACTAATGTGCACCCATAACACGCACGCATCCCAAGTCCATAGGTGTGTGTGCTGCTCACAAAACTGCATTATTGACAAGTACAAAAGTTTACTCACTCCTGGTATGAGTTAAGTATATGCATTTTCCCTTTTTCCAGCATTTCACGGTATGAATTACTGTCCAAGAAAGCTCAGCACGCTGCCTTGCCATCCGTCAGATCGCGCAGCACAAAAGGCATGGGGCCAGGCGTGGCTCCTTCTTGGTTTGGCACCAAATCACACTTTCTTCTTGATTCGTCATTCAAGCCCACCAATGAAGGAAAAATCATTTGTTTTTAAGAACATCACATTACAAACACTCATTCTAAATACAAGTGGAGAAATCAGTAATGTTGATAAGAAAAGCAAACAAACAGATATTAACCTTAAGTAGTATATAATCTAATGAATTTATGTCAACATCCATGCATACATAAGGAAAAGGCATGAGAACCAAAATCTAGAGAAAGAAACTTCCCATTTTACATCTTGCTTACTTCTCCCCCTTGTATAGAAAACAAATATAACTCAAGATTCATAGTTCAAGAAAAACTTCTTTAATTCAAAGATGAACTTGAGTATGACCTCAGAGAATTCAGAACTGATGCCACGTTAGTCCTTTAATAAACTGGACCCAGCAATAACTGATCTCAAGAAAAATTCAATCAAAACGAAAGTCTTATCTTTCTTCAAAAACAGGACAGTTGAGAATTGAATGTGATGTCCTGGAAAAATCGAAGAATAAATAACATCAGACTAGTTTGTTCCTGAAAACAAGGCAACAGGAAATTGATGGCATTTTCACCTGTGGTTTCCACTACAAAAGATCCTGGGCTTAGAAGTCATGTCACTTGACTTTCTTAAAAATCCAACAGAGAGAGAGAGAGAGAGAGAGAGAGAGAAAGAGAATAAGGGACCATGATGGTGACATTTCTAAAGTAATTTTAAAGTTGAATCCAAGGAGGTCTTAGAACTAATAACTGTTAGTTCTTTGAACAGGTAAGCTTTTTGTTCAAGCGTTCAGCCTCTCTTCTGAATTTTTCCTTCCTCAAATGCAATAAAGGAGAGCAAGAAATGGGGAGTTAAACAAGGGGAGAGACTTTGCAACCTCTCATTTCCTCCTTAGCATATATGTGAACAGGCCTGTACTTTGTCTCTTTCCATAACTGAAGATGGAAGTTAAGTGGGAAAATCAATTTCTAAGGAGCTAGGTAGAGCTTACACTGTTACATGATTGTGTAACATTCCCAAACAAATTTTGTGAAATAGAAACAACCACAAATTCATGCAGTACTAAATCAAGCCTGTAATTTTTCGTAAAATGGATTACAATTTGGGTGAGGCTTGTCTAGCTCTATGATGTTGTGCTTTTTCAATTTAATGATGTGTTTATTGACTAGAATAAAGTGTAAAATTTTGCAAACTCCACACATATGGTAACCCCGTGAAAGTCTATGATACATGTTATGCATATGAGTGACACGTACATCTATCCTATGAATACCAGTAGGAAGAATACAGTATACTGTTAGATTTTTAAAAGGAGTACTGTGAAAGGAAACCAATATCGGATACATTACAAAACAAAGAATTAAATACATTTATCTGCATCATGAAATTCACATTGTCCTCCAGAAAGACTTAGAGGACTCTTAACTGGCTAGTGTAACCCAGAGAAAGTGTTCATGTGAAGGAATAATTCTTCTAACATTAATTTTCACATATGAATTACACGACTATTTTAATTACTCAAAGGACAGGTAATATTGTCATTGATTACCCACAGAAGGACTAAATCACTTTCCTAAATCTGACCAGTGTAATAAGCTTTGTAAAGCACTATTATATAAAAATGAAAGAGACATGATTTCTACCCTTGAAGAATTCACTTATCTGTTGCAGTGGAAATCAAACCCAGAGCCTTCTCACTGAAATAAATCCCAGTCCTTTTTTACTTTTACATTTTATTTTGAGATGGAGTCTCACCAACTAAGTTGCTGAATTGCCCAGGCTGGGCTTGAACTCGTGGTCCTCTTGCTTCAGTCCCCCAGAGTGCTGGGATTACAGATGTATACTGCCATGCCTGACTAGGAATTCACTTTGTAATGAGAAACAGATATATACATACATATAAATAGATACAGCTATAGATAGGAAGAAACAGATTATATATGTGTTATATGTTATATATATATATTACATATAACATATACATATAATATATGTATACATGTGGCAAAGCCTGTGACCTGTCCATATGGAAGATCATGTAAACTTGAAAGAAGAAAACTGGGACCCATGATAGGTGCCCTAAGATGACTTCTTGAACTAAGACTCTTGAAGAGCGAGTAGAAATAAGCCCAAGAAGAACCAGCAACAAGGCAGCATGACCAAAGTAAGAAGGTGAAATAGCATTGTGTCATAGGAAATCAAACAGATAACTTCTCATGTGAAAAAGTCAACAAAATTTCTAAAGTAAAGTATATATATATATATATATATATATATATATATATATATATATATATATATATATATCAGTCCTAGTCCCCACAGAAAATAGATAAGGAGCAGAATGCTAATTCGTAGAAACCATTATCTGAGACGGCACCAGCCCTCTTGAAGCAGTCCTGATGGAGGGAAACAGGAGAACGAGGATTCCTGACCGAGCTCTTCTCCCTTCCTCCCGCCTGCTGGTGAGGCCCCCACTGGTCTCAGCCCACCTGCAGGCAGAGGGTAAGAGCCCGCTGATGCCGCTCCTTCTGCTAGGAAGCTCTCGGCACAGAGCAGCCTGGAGAAGGATGGGCCCCAGCACCTGGCAGGGAGCCCCCCGGGCGCACTGGACCCATCTGGGGTGAGTTCACCCCCAAATACTTTCATCTCTGAGGTCTCTGTTACTACATTACTTCTTCCCTGAGGCTTTTCTAGATCTCCTTAGAACCAGGTCTTTGTGATCCACAGAAATTGTTTTGCAAAATACTTATCCCTGTTTCGTTGTGAATGAGTGTCTTTCTCTCACCTCAGTTTCTGAGATCTTTCAGGAAAAATGTCGTGTGTCCGTGTCGGGTTTTTGTATTTCTGGTGCTCCGCATGAATAAATGATTACTCACTTTTTGTTAAATTGGATGTAAATAATTGCACCCATCATATGAATAATTCACCACCTCACAGAGCTATGCCTGGGTGAAAACAGATCTGTACCTTCTTACACTCTCACTGGGTCCAGATAACCCGCACCTGGATGCGCCTTTATCTGAAAAACAGAGATTATTTTATTAACCGAATGACACACAGAAGTAAAGTGCAATATAATTATCTAGGAACTAATAGAACAGCCTGATGGCTGCAGGAGTACAGTCATTTGTGGGAGAGCTAAATAAGTATTCCAAACTGTTCAGATTCAGTTTCAAACATATGTGTATACACACACACACACACACATATACAGTTTCAAACATATATAAGTGTATATGTGTAGCCGGGTGTGGTGACGCATGCCTTTAATCCCAGCACTCAGGAGGCTGAGGTAGGAGGAGCATTGTGAGTTCGAGGCCAGCTTGGGCTACAATGCGAGCGCAAGGCCGGCCTGAGCTACACAGTGCGACCCCACCTCAGAAAACCAGGGCTGGGAGTTTGTCTCAGCGGCTTACGCACCTGTCAGGCAGGCGCGAGGCTGTGAGTTCAATCCCCAGTGCCACAAAAAAAAAAAAAAAAAAAAAAAAAGTATATATGTGTGTATGCATGCATATGTGTAGAGAGAGAGAGAAAGAGAAAGAGAGAGAGAGAGAGAGAGAGTGCTTCTTTTCTACACCAGATGCCTATGTTCTCATATGATGGTTAGAAGAACTCCATATGTGAGGAAACTATTATTAATTTTACAGACAAGGAAATGGAGGCTAAGAAAAATTCAGATGTCATTGTTAAGTGGAAGATATAAACACAAATTCCTTTTTCCACTGAGGTTGCCTTCTTACCATATCAGAATGATCTCTTTTTCAAATAGAATTTACATTATATGTAACAATATACACAAGAAGAGGTTTTGACTGGTGTTTCTTGAAGATGTGCTTTATTAAGTCTATAACTATAAACTTGTCAGAATCTACTACAAACTGATTATTTACAGAAAGATGAATGGAAAATATTTTACTAAAAAATTAAATTAAGTAAATAATTACCAGGACTGTTTTTAACCTTATATAATTCCCACACATTGATTAGCAAAAGCATTGTAACCACTTTAATGAAAAATATTAGGTTGATATGACCTTGAACATTTTCTTGTGCATTTTTCTATAAATTCATGAATTGCAAGCTCTTTGGTTAGACTTTATGTTAATGTATTTTTATGGGAAATACCGAAAGTCATTCTGGGAAGCCAGAAAGTTTGCTTAATAGCTAAAGAAAAAACATTAGAAAGCAAAATAGACTGTGGCAGAGAAAAGTAAAAAATGTTATGCTTTGTAGCTCTGGGTGCCAACTTCATTAATTAATAGAGATTTTAAAATCCTTTCAAGAAGATGAGCTAAAGAACTAGAACTACTGCTGGTATAGATAGTAAACACAGATCAAATGGGTTTCATTTAAAATATGGTGGCTTCAGATAAGACTAATTAGGAGGATGACAAAAACAGTCAATAAAAGAGAAACAAATCTTATTCTTAAATACTGGCAACAATTAACAGAATTAATTGAAAATTGTTCCTCTTTTCCATAAGTATTCGAAAGAGAACTTTTCACAAGTTTTTTGATGCTGATGTTTTAGGGTTTTCTTTCAAATTTTTGGTTCATAATAGTGTGTATCTTGCTCTGTGTGACAGGAGCTGTTGCCCTTAGGGAATGACAGTGTAGGCTTCAGAGGTGTCAGAAGAGGAACGGAAAGGCTTGGGGCTCTGATGGACGGGGCGGGTCAAGGATCTAGTATGGGAATTGACAGCAGTGTTCTGTTTTTGATTTTTTTTTGAAACCAGGGCTTTCACAATGAATTCTATCCCTAACCTTTTTTTCATTTTTTATTTTGAGACAAGACCTGACCAAGTTGCTAAGTTACCTAGGCTGTGCTCAAACTTGTGATCCTCCAAATTCAGCTTACCAGGGTAATGAGATTGGTTTTCTTTTTAATTTACAAATATTTTTTTCAAGTAGTGCTACCTCTTTGGTGTCTGTGGGTGTTTCTCAATTTCCTACTTCTTTGTGGCTTAAATTATAAATTGTTGTTTATAATTTATAACAGCCAACTGTCCTGAAACCTTAGTGGATCAGTAGTTCATTTGCTCACAGTTCTGCAATGTTGGCAGAACCCAGGTAGGACAGTCCATTTCTGTTTCGTGGGACATCAGCTATAGCATGAACTATTCCATGGCTCAGATAACCCCACACGTGTGGCCAGGAAGCTGGCCCTGACCATTAGTTGGGTGCTCATTTGGGGTTGCGACAGGTTCTTGGTTCTCAAGTCACCTCTCCATATGGCTTGGTTTGGGTGCACACAGCATAGTGGCCTCAGGACAGTCGAAAGTCTGACATGGAAGCTGGATTTCCCCAGAGTTCAAAGGTGGAAGTTTCCAGGTCTTTTTGAGGTTTCAGCTTAAAACATGCACAGCACTGTTTCGGGCACATTCTGATCATTAGAACAGGTCACCACGTGGATGATAGATACAAGGCCAGGCACCGATGTGACTATCAGGAGATATACAGCTCTCTTGTGATTACCGTCACATGAGCATGGACAATCTGACCTTTAAAAGAGATACTTGATCTTTGTCGTGAATGATGAGTTTTGATACTATTAATGATGCTAAAACCACTCTCTAACAAAGGCCCGAATTCACTGAGAAGTAAATGTCTTTCAACAGAGGTCGTGTCACCCTAGATGCATAGAGGCCTGAAAAACACGAAGTACTAATTATCTTCAAAATGCACAATACAGAGTCTTAGTTACTTTCTCTTCACTGGGACACAGTACCCAACACCCACAGTTTAAAGCAAAAGAGTTTTATTTATGCTCACAGTTTCAGGCCATCATCAGTTGACTTTAAGGCATGAAAGGTATAGTGGAAGGGCTGAGGCTGAGCAAAATGGCTCATCCCCTAACAGCAAGAGAGAGAAGGGAGGAGCAAAGGCGAGGAGGGAGAGGCAGCTGTGCAGACCGCACTGCAGGACCCGCCTCAAGCCAGAGTGCTCTACCAGCAAGTCAGTTACAGAGCTGCCATGATTAGTAGCACCTTCCGAAAGCCTCAGCTCTGACTGTGTGAGACTTGGGGGGACATTGCACATCCAAGCCATAAGACAGGGTCCTTTATCTCCAAGTTTTTGAGACACATTTCTTTTTTTTTCTAATTTTTATTTTTTATTAGTACATGTTTGCAATATAAAATGATTGCATTCATCATAGGGAGTTAGTACATATAGGTAACACAGCTTAATTCTCTTTTTTTAATCCCCTCCAGCCCCCCCATTTTGGCACCTTTCTTTATTGCAAAAGATCTATATCCCTGTTTCCAATTATATATCATTTACTTCGCTGTTTATTTATCCCTTAGGTTTCTCATGTTTCTTACATGGGCAAATTTACCAGCTAGAAGCTTACAGATGCAGTTTCTTTTGCCTGGGTCAGTACTGTTTACCTAGTGATACCCATGCTCATTGCAAATGTTATCACTGCTTTGTGAAGTGGTGCAGAGGACACAGCGATACATTTTCCTGAAACAGTCTGCCAGTGCTGGTCTTCTGTGCACCTGGGCTACCTGAGAAAAGATGTTTAAGGGAGAATCCTCAGCTTCACTCTCTCCTGCAACTAATTCAGGCCTCCAGGATTTGCATTATAAAATTGGGGGAGAAGTGAACTGTCATAGGAGACAGAACACCAGCCTTCATTAAATTTCCAACACACCTATTTTCTCTTCATTTTAGATATCTTGCTGTCACAACGTTTAAGCCTGTTTCTTCATCTTCAGCAGTCAATGGAAATCTAGATGCAAGTATCCAATGAAATAAAATGAAATAAAGTAAACTATGACCAAATAAGAAACATAAAATGCATTGTAAACTGCAAATATTATATGAAAGCACATATTCATAATGCTGGTATGCAGAAAGGTCTATTTTAAGCAACTCAATCACTGTTTTTTCTGGCAAATGCTTTACTGATGCTTTCTTGCACTAGGACTGCAGATTCCTAGTGTTGTAGTTCCCATTTCAGAGGTTTTTGAGTACTCTATATAAAGCAAATATTTTAGGATTTTTACAAGTGGCAAAGAGGTATCCAAAGCATAAATGCTAATTGTGGGTGAGAAAAGCCACTTCAGAGATGCTGAAAGTGGAGTTTAGTGTCTACAGACCACTTGAATTTTCCATTAAGAAAACTCTTGGTGACAGTAATTAGTTAACCTCTTCCATTCACACCTGAAGATGACAATGTGTCCTTTTTCAAAAATAATGTTGATTTCTTTCTGAAATTATCAAATCATCATACATTGACAAAGTCAGGCATTTCACACTCTCTTAGGCACCCTGGGGAGTATGAAAGAAATGTGACTTATGCTTGGAGTTCTTGGAAAATTTATGGTTTATCACCACTTCAAAAATAGCTGCAGAGGACTAGATGAAAAAGCTAGGGGAGATTGCGTGGTGCTCTATCTGTGCTCAAGAATGAGAGAGAGAGAGAGAGAGAGAGAGAGAGAGAGAGAGAGAGGCCTTAGCAGGGGCAAGAAGGAAAGGCACCTTGAAGATAGGGACTGAACTTTAGTTTAATAACCATTTCTGTGTCCAAACATCAAGAAGTGGCTGACAGTAGTTTACAGACTTTAATAGGTGCTTGAAAATTAAGATGCTCAAGGAAGCGGGGCATAGAGGCATCTAAAGTGAAAGGAGAGACTTGAGATGTGGTTGACTAGAACAGATGACTTCTGCTAGGACGTGAAGGGTATGCATAAAGAAACTCCAGCCCTGCAGGGCTTCTGAGACCAGGCCTTAGAGTCCGGGCTTTCATCTGAGAGGCAGAAAGGAGCAATTATTATATGCTTTTAAGTATGAGTACTTCATTAAAAAATTCTGGAGTGAAAATTTTCTGTCCTTTCATTTCTAATATTAAGAATTCAAAGTCTTGCAGAATCCTCATGTTAAGGAATAGAATAAAACCTTAAACATTGAGTCATTTTTCAATGATGGAATCATTTGTCTTTGATTAATCATGAAGACATTTCTTCTCTGACTGCATCTCCTTTCATCTATTTCATATATTTCTTCAACAAGGAAAATCACCTTCTTTGAAAGCATAATAACAGATTTCTTTTTGTGCTGATTTTGTTGCTTTTGTATAAAAGGCATTATGTTTATGCTGTGAGCCTCAGCTGCAAATGAGAGAAGGCCTCTGGAAGCCTGGTGGTCTCTTAGGATAATTCTTATTGTCTTGAAACTAAATGTCTAACGTTGCCTCCTGTTAACTCCCACCCAAGAGTTAATAATCACCGATCCAGGTAATCACCAAGGAAGTGAAAATGTGGAAAAAGAATTGTGTCTCTTACAAAAGTCGTTTGGGATGTGAATTATGAAAATAGAGTCTGACTTCTGATGTTTTTGTGTTTATCTTCAGAACCAAGTTGACTCTGCTAGACCAGATGAATAGTGACCAGCACATTCATGCTTACATACGCTTATGGTTGGAGGGAGACAGTCAAGTGAACAGATAAGCCTGACCCAGCTAAGCCTGGCTCACTTTCTTTGTAAGCACCAAAGTCAGTGAATGGGCACGCCGCTGCACCCTCTGAAGTACCCCAAGCAGCCTCACTGGGGCCTCTGCTTTCTACAGGGCTGCTAATTTTAGAACCAGCCTGGATCTGCACTTAGCAAATCTCCAGACCTTGCACACAGATTTAGAACTGTACCTGACATATCCTAAAATGATACTTTGATTTTTCACTCTCAAACCATGCAATTTTGCTTTCTAAAACTTCAGCTGAGAATGGATGCATTTAACATTTGGCTTTGGCAGGAAGGAAAAGTTTCCTTATAGAAATACGTGGTCTCTATGAACACAATTGTTAATTCAAATTCTGCCTAAGCAATTTAAAAGAATGTGTGTTTGGTGCATAGTAGGTATTCAGTTATAGTATTATGTTTAATTCCATGAATTAAATGACCAGAACTCAAAGTTGTATGTGTAATTTGAACAAATTATAAATGAATTAAATGGTGTTCCAAACAACCAGACATAAGAGAAAAATGATTAATGATTCCAACACAAAGTGAAGAGGAAACTGGAGACCCTAGGGAATGAGCCACAGGAAAGAGCATGCGTGTTGTCCTGTTATGTTCCTCGAAAAAAAAAAATGATCTCTGAGTATCAGATAACCACCTTCTACTATGCGGGGACCTCAGAGTTGTGTTTCCAGTATTTGACTTTAGTAACAGGAGAGTGAAAGGGAAAGCTTTATGTTTGAGCTCTTGTTTCCCCATAGGACAGGCTGTGTGACAATGGTAAAGTTGCTTCCCTTGCCTGCACGACAGTCTCATCTGCTAGTGAAAAGTTATGAAATAAGTGGCTTAGGTAATGCCCCAATTATATAGCATGACACTAGGGCTTATTTCTTCTCCACAGTTCTCTATTACAACTCCAGTTCTCCATAGACAGGAAGGTTTGTTTTAGGTGAGTATTTTAAAAGCTAGAAGAACAGAATTGTCAAGTTTGAATTATAAAATTATAAAACTTGAGCTCCTGGGAAGCTGCAGGTCCAATTAGGAAACCTGAGGCAACAGCTCTCATGGCAGAGGCAAGCACCGAAGTACCCAAGTGCACAGCTGTAAAGAAAACGAGGAAGTCCGTGTGCCCTGCGTCCTGCAGCCCTGGGATCCGGGCTCATGCGTATCAGCTCCATCGTTCATTTATTGTCTATTCTATGTTGAAACTATTGTACACGACTAGGTCTGAGAGTAAACAAACCAGAAAGGACTCCAAACTCATGGAACCCACTTCCAGTGAAGGATGATAAATAGTGAACAAAACATGAGCCACATACTGGGCACAGTGCATGCCCACAAGAGAAATGACATAGGCTTGAGTAAGAGACAGAAGAATGTATATGGGGAGCCGCCAGTGACAGTGAGGCTCACATGTCCATCTGAGGAAGCGAAGCCTGGGGAGAGATCTGCAGGAAATGAGGAAGCAGACGTGTGGATAATTCAGACAACTATTCCCATCTACAAAGACAGAAGGCACACATTAGGTACTAAGGCTGTAAAGGGTGTGGGTGTTGGAGGAAACTTTAAGAAACCACGTGACTGGAGAGGGGCAAGGGAAGACTGGAGATGGAGACTGTTCAGGTGGTGCTTCTGCACACGGACACAGACTGCTGCTCCTGTTCAGGGTGACCCTGGCTTTTTAGCTGGGGCAAGTAGGAAACCATCAAAAAGCATTTTGCAGAGTAGTAGCAAGTTCTATCCTGAGTGTTAGAGAGATCATTCTGGATGTCTGATAGAGAAAGGATTTCAAAGACGTAAGTATACAAGAGGAAAATCAGTATAGGAAGCTATTGCAATACACCTGGTGAGACACAATAGCAGCTCAGACCTAAGTCACAGTGATAGAAGAGGTGAAAGAGGGCTGGGGATACAGTTCAGTGGCACAGTGCCTATCTGGCAAGAGTGAGGCCCTGAGTTTGATTCCTGGTACAAAAGAAAGAAAGAAAGAAAGAAAGAAAGAAAGAAAGAAAGAAAGAAAGAAAGAAAGAAAGAAAGAAAGAACAGAAGAAAAAAGAAAAGAAAAGGAAAAGAAGAGAAAAGAAAAGAAAAGGAAAAAGTGGTGAAAGGCAGAAGAGTCTGTATTTTATAGAATTTGCTAATCAAGTCATGTGATCCTTCACAAGTGAAGGTCTCTCCTTCTGTGATCTCACACGATGAATTAGTAACTGATGGGACAGCAAGTACAAATGAAATCCCAGCATAATGGAACCTTTCCAGAAGCTGAGTCTATGGAATAGCTGAGGTGGTCAGTGGAATGCAAACTAAGGAAGGAGTATTTGAGGAATTGACCTGTTCAGCACACCTCAGTCTCAGAGGTCGGTGAATCACAGGCGATGCCTTACAACTTCATGCTAGGCCCTCCTTCAAACATCTCTGCCTCACTGAACTTACCAAGCCTTGGACACAAAGCTCATGCTTCGAAAGGGCAAAGCAGTATGTTGACCTCGTGATCACAAACATAAAGTAACGAAAACGCGATTTTTCCTAGACTAAACCTGGGAATCAGGAAAATCTGCAAGTGTGGCTTTATACTTGGTTGTTTTGATTCTCGGTCATATGTAAGCCATTGGCAGTAACACATTGTCACCATAATTTTCTGTTCAGAATATGCCAGAATCTAAGATGCTCATTTTAGCCACACTACAGTGGGTATGCAGTGAGTTCTCACTATTTCAGCCACTGCTTGTGTCTGCGAGTTACATCTCACCTAAGGAAACCCACCCATGGGGACCATTAGCACCAACTGCCTCCGAACATTAAGTCATGACAACACTCACATACACCTTGCTCATTAAGTCACAAAACTGTACTTTTATTAATCATGATGTCCCCTTAGAATAGATGACATTTTAAAAATACTGTATTTCGTGAACAAGTTCAGTTATAAGCTCTTTCCTTCTTGGATAAAATTCAACTCTATGCTCAGCTTTGCAGCACTTTGAAATCTCTAATTGTTCATGATGTTTTCTTAGATTAATAAGAATCAGCTCACATCTTATTGTTTATTGATCCATGCTGAAGATTGTTTTAGAGCATCTCACATTTAAGAGAGGAGAGTAATTATGCAAGCTCAGAAGGAGAGACAGGGGTGCAGGAGCATGTGGTTCTTCCTGTCCCCCAGCACCTCTGACACACAGCATTTCCTGCCAGAGCCCTGAATTTCCTGCCCTGTTCAGGTCCATTCAAAGCAGAGATAAATCTCCAGTCAGGTTGACAGGGAGTAAAGGAAGCTCAATTTTCACAGGGTCTCGTTTAAGGAATACAGAAAAGTCTCCACGTTGAGGAGCTTCTCTAGATGTCTAATTCAGAGCTTGAAATTTCAGCATTATGGATGCATTGCTTTGTTATGGATTATCTTGCTGGACTTTTCTTTTAAATCCCAAGTGCCCCTGTAAATGTCAGCAAACTAAATCAATATGAATGGTGTACTGGCGTCTTTTCTTAGTTACTAGCAGTTTATAGTAAAAGCACTAGCAATGAAGGAGGAAGAAAGAGGTGCTACTAAAAAGCTTGAAAAGAACGCAGGAAGGGCACTTGATGGGGAGGAGACAGCTATCAAAGAGAAACTTCTCCATCTGCCCTAAAATTTGGCTTTTCAAGGTGACTGAGGGAAGAAAGCGGAAGTAGCAGGAAAATGAAACTTGGACATTAGATTTGGCAAGATGAAGGCAACTGGTGACATCTTTAAGGACAGCAATAGGAATGAAGCCAAGATGGTGGGTTGAAATGAGGAGGGCTGTCGAGTTTTCATAAGAAATGATGTAATCAGGAGACAGTGACACCAGGAGCCTCTTGGCCCTGCCGCCTGAGCAGGCCCAGCATCACCACCTAGGAAGCTACCAGACTCAGACAGACCCAAGAACACTGACTGAATGTGGTGCCCAATAACATCAGTTCAAAAAACTGGGACTTTAAGGGATTAGAGGAAGGACTGTAAAAGGTGACGTAGAATCCATAAAGAAGTTTAACTATGAAGGGCAAAAAAAGGTGGATGATTATTTGAATAAAAACTTTCAAGTGAAGTAATGAATATGTGTGATTTTTTTGTATTGCCAATTAAAATAATAGTTCGTATGTGCTGAAATTTATCACATCCAGGTGTAACCCAATTTATATATGCAGTAACTCACTGAAGGCAGACCAATCATGTAAGGAAGACATTACTATCTACATTTTATAGGAAGGAGACTGAAGCACAGAGATATCGTCAACTGGTCTAGAGTCACATAGAAAGTAAGTGGGGAAAAATTGAGATCTTTATCCTAGGTGAGTTATATTTAACTATTATGTTTTATAAGTTCCCTGAGTAATTATCGTCTCGTGACTTTTTTTTTGTATTCTGTATTTTAGCACTATAACAACATACTGCTATCACTGCTATCTATATGCTTACAGACGGCTTTATTTCTTTAGACTATGCTATTCTTTTGGTTGAGTTTTGTTGTTTTTGTTTTTAATTGATATAATATACATACGTATGAGGTACAGTGTGCTATGTTGGTATACATTTGCAACGTGTAATGATCAAGACTGTGCAATTCCTAGGGGCAGGAGCTCACCGTCCTTTGTCTCCTTGAGAGTGTAAACAGTTCTGTTACATAGCAACAATGACACACTGAATCTTCAGGGGTAACCACATGCCAGACGCTGGAGAGGTACTTGGTTATATGTGTATTTTCTTAAGGAAAGAACAAACAAATATATGGAGAGAGTGGGGCAAGAATTGGGAACAAAAAAAAAAGGAAGAAAGGAAGAAAAGGGAGAAGAATTGGGTTGAATGCAACTAGAGAAGCAACGAATGTAAAGAAAAAGAGGGCAAAATGAGCCAGTGGAGAAGCACTTTATGAGAACATGAGCTACATTTTATTTTTGCTCTGCTCAATGTTTATAAAATTCAGTCTAAGATTTAATGTAAATCTATTTGAAAGGAGTTGCTAAATTTTAACTGGAAATACTTCTTTGTGCTAAATAATCTTTATAGCAGTCTAAATTATAGCCAAGTAGCAATATCATTACTGAGCTGTTTAGCCATTGCAGTTTACGGGGAAAGTCAGGAGAAGGTGATGATGCATATCAAAAAATATATAAAAAAGAACTTTTAAAATCATGGGTATCTTTATTTACTCAAAATACTTTTTATTTAGCCATTTTAATGCATTTGAGATTAAAGGGGGAATGAAAGTAACCAGTAGGAGCAGCACAAAGTCCATGAAATGATAATAATAATATTTTGTACTTCTGTGGTATTTTTCACAAGAGGTCAAAGCCCTTGACTACCATTAACACGTTCAACCTCACAGAAGCCTGTGGGATAGGTAGGGAGAAAGCAGTTGGAATTCAGTTTGTGTGAAACGATGCTGTAGATGAAAGTGTTAAGTGGAAATTCTTCAGGGTATAGGAGGGGGTTGAACCTGGATAGACTCCTTATCCCCAAATGGTGCCCCAGGATCTTTGCTGTCCATGAATGGGGCTTCAGCACACTGCCCAAAGCCCTTCACTTCTTCCTTCCGACTCTTCCTTTTTCTTAATACAGTTCTTCTCACCCATCATCCAGATCACCTGTGTGTACACTGTGGAATCAATGAATAGGAGCCATATGGTCTAATTCACTTGCCCTGCCCCACCGCATGCCCTCAAGAGCTGTTTAGATAGCTTGTTTCAAAGCTTAGATTCACAGAAAGCTCACACTCCCGAGAAGAAACCCCTCCAAAGCTGAACTGAGCTAAGCATAAAAACGAAGACACAGAATCCACTGAGGACTTGTTGACAGAGGGGAAAACTAGGTGGAACCCAGGAACCAAGACAATTTCCACAAATTATGAGTGCTCCTCAACTCTCTGATACTAAATATAAAATTCAGAGAGCAATGCTACATGGTTGTGTTGTAAAAACAAATTTTCCTCTTGGGGTTGCATTTAGGACAGAGATTCTAAGATCAACAATAAGGCCAAGGATGGATCAGACACGTGGCATTCTCTTTAGCCAGAACTCATCTATCCTATGTTTAAATGTTCCTATTCCAATAAGAAGTGCCCCACCCAGTACCAAGCATACTCTCAGTAGAGGCCCAAGTGCTTCTCAGTTGCTTTCCTTAGTCTAGTTCTGTGCATATGCAATACCCATGGCATTTCCATGACAAAGTCAAACAGTGTTTGTTGGGTGAAGAAACATATCAAACCCTGAGGTCCATACTAAGGCATCTTCATGCTCAAATTAATGGACTGTCATAAATGGGACCACATTAGAATAAACTCCATGTATTAAGAAATTTTGGTGTTTACCCTGAATTCGGGATACATCTGTACGTCCTCTACATCACACAACTGCTGGAGAGGAAATGTCTCTTCTCTGTCCACTTCACAGTCCTTATGCACAAGGTACTGTGACAGGTACAGCTGTGACTCCACCAGGATGCCATGTACTATCTCTGGTAGTGTATGCCACTGCTGAGAGATGGAAACATCACCATGTGAAGATTTAGATCATAATCTAACTTCTTATGGAAAAGTGATAAAAGAAATGTAAGCAAGCAACGCCCATAGTCAGGGAAGAAAGCAAGGCTTGCAGAAGGAAACAGGTGGGGAGGCTTCCTGCAGTAGATAAGATTCAAGCAGTCTTCAACAACAGGCCGTAGATATAGCTGTGGGTAGGAGATAAGGAATTTTATAATTTTCTTTCTGATGTGTTCTCATCCCCAAAAACAGAATATTTGAGTGTGAATGAAGGCATGTGTGGTTTATTCCAAGGGAAGAGCCTGTCAGGAAAATAGTGAAAGTTGGAAGATACTGTCACTTTTCAGAGAGGTTACTATCTCCAGATCTGTGATGTATCAAATGTGCTCATATCAGCAGAGATGAGTGGCAAATACAAAGGCAATGACTAAATTTTTTTCTAAATATTCCATACCATGAATCATTGCTACCTGGAAACAAATAGGCACAACTGTTAACTGACCTGGTGGGCTTGCTTCTTACTACTCCACAAAAACTGCTCACTTACATTTAGCTCTGGAATGTCACAGTGGTAAGTTGTCTACTCGTTTGTAAGTCACCTTGAATCAGAGGTACACACCAGTTATACCAAAGCCTGACTCTAACCAGCCAGAAATGCCCACTTCTGAGTTCAGGTGTCAGCCTTGCACCCAGCCACGTCTCTCCCCGCAGGCTGGAGAAACACATTCACACTCATGCCTTGCTGCTGCTGCTGAGAACTGCCAGCTTCATTGTGCATAGACTCTGGAGTTTAACACTGTCCCGGCTGGGATCATAATGGGCAACACTGATGTATTACAAAACCAAAGTAGTTTTCCTTCACTCTGATTATAAGAAAGGAAAGGGCCAAACTAGAGAAAGGCGATTTGCTGGTACAGAAAGATTTTCCCCAGACAAAATAACACTCCATCATATATTTTCCCAAGCTTCATCCTGTATCAGGATGCAGGTTATTGTTTTAGAGATAATATCTCTTTTAGTGGTATTTTTTCATTCTAGTTTTATTAGGCTATGGTTTATATAGAACAAAATGCATGTTTTAAATTGTTGATTTGCACAACCCCATGGAAAAACCTCAAAGACAGTATACTGAGAAAAGAAAATAGGTGCTAAGGGACACGTAGAGTAGATACATTTGTATGAAGTTCAAAAAGCTGAAAAATTTATGATGCTATTTGTTTTTAATTGAGGTTATCTAAACTCATTGAAGATGGCAATGATGGTTTATTCAGTTTAATTTGTGCTAGAATCATTCCTTCCTTAAATGGACACCTGACATGACCTTCAAAATTGCTTCACAAAGTGATAACATAGAAAATGAATTGAACCCAAGGATGGTGTTCAGTTTCTTCTACTCCTATTCTTATGACAAAGAAACACAAACTCAAAAGTTTCTTGTTAGGACGCATCTGTCATAATGTTACATACATCATCGTGTTCACAAATGAGCAGAAGGTCATATTGGCAAATCCCCCATCAAAATCCACATCTTAAAACGTATAATTCACACTATCTCATCAAAAACTCAAAACCCCCCTCCAACCGCAGTGCATCGGCATACATAAATGCCAGTTGATTTCAATATTTAGTCAGTGTCTGCTTTCTTAGAAGAGGTTAATAAAGAGTCCAGAAAATATCTTTTTCAATATCTGTATTTGCTTACAATGCCACCAATATAATCTAAAGGCATTTTCAAGCACTTGGCTTAGAACACCGACCCAGGTGGATTCCAACCTGCTCTCTCATTTAATTTGTGTAGCTCTGCTTACAGTGATTTGTGTGTCCTGTAACACAGGTTTTAAAGCCAAATAAAATGGCACAGATATTTATCCAGAGTGCAAAGTCAATTTGATAGCTATCACATGGAAAGTTATTGACACCGCAGTAAAATCCTAGCTAGCACATTCATTTTTTAAAGATTTTTATTTTAAACTAAGCATAAAATTTCCACTCACTTGACCAAATAGACCATACTCTGAAGTAAGAGGCTCCCCCTCTCCTGCAAAGCCCACTGTGGTCCCTGGCTGTGTCTCTGGCGGGTCGACACTTCGTGTGTGCGTGATTGGAAATGTCTCTCACCAGTTCTCATCCTGCTGTGTCAGCAGACACTTCCTGCGTTTTTCAATAACTTTGTGTCTATAAAACTTATCTCATTCTGAAATATTCAAGGGAAGAAACTAAGTCTTACAATTCTAAGCCTCAATTTTCTTGCCTGGAAAATGGTAATAACCCCAACCTTGAAGAGTTGTTATAAGGATTATATGCTTTGTAGAACATCTACACACTGGGTAGACTCTATCTGTTTTACCAAATGCATTTTTTTATTCATGATTATTGAATCTGCTTCACTGAATGTATCATTCATTGAATGATTTACATAAATCATTATCATAAATAGCTAATATATACAATTTATAAAGATTTCTTATAACTCAATCATAGAAAAATAATGGACAAAAGACCTAGACATATTTATCCAAAGTTATAAAAATGATCAATATATACCTAAAAAGATGTTCAGTATCACTATCAAGAAAATGCAAATTAAAATCACCATTGGCTATCACCTCATGGTTACAAACACAATTATAAAAGTGACAAGAGATAGCAAATATTGGCATAAGCATAGAAGAAAGTAAGTTTTTCTATACTATTGGTGGGAACACATATAGGTATGGCATGGTGGAGAAGACTATGAAGATTCCTAAAGAAATTAAAAATAGAATTATCATAGACACAGTAATTCCTCTTCTGGGTTTATCCTCAAAGAAGATAACATCATCACCTCATAAAGAGTTCTACACTTTCACATTTATTGTAGTGTTATTCATAATAGCCAGGATATGGAAATAACCCACATACCCATGGACACATGAGTGAATGAAGCAAAGCAAATGTTATGGTTTATGACTGGATGTCCCCCCAAAACTTCATGTGGTCATAGGGTGCCAGTTTTTTGGAGACAGCTGAATCCAGAGTTTGTGGTTGGTTCACATCTAGTGCTTGAATTGGGGGTGTGAGTGCTGCACCCTCCCTGGGGTGGGTAACTTGCATACAATATAAGAGAGGAAAAGAGGCATCTTCTCCTCTGACCCTTTTTGCTCTTGCTGTTTTTTCTGTCTTCTGCTACCTTGAAGTGTGACCCCTGTTTCATGCCACCCATTTTTGCTAAATACATAGGTTGCATCTGTTCTTGTCACAAAAAGTAACTACATGGGATGATAGATACGTAAATCTACATCTCAGCAGTAACCATTCTATTATTCTTATTTACTGCATAATATCATATTATAAACCTCAAATGTAAGTAATAAAATCTATCCCCTCAAATTTTTTTATCATCATCCTCATTGTCATAATCACTAAACTCGAGTATTAACATTACTTTCTTAAAAGCACACAGTGAGCCAAGATATGGGTCTATAGAAAAACTATACTCTGCCTAATGCTTTGGTGCTGTGGGACCTAATTCAGCAATTCACCCACAGCATGTAGGTGCTTTTCTAGCCTCTGCCCCATACTTGCAATGATTGGGAGCTCTTTGTTCTCCAGGTAGCTGCTTCCCACAGCCAGGCCCTCTAAGTTGAAGCAGACACTTCCCTTGCTTATATTTGCATCCTCCAGTTTAGGAAATACTAGTTTCTCCTCATTAAACTCTGCAGAGGTGACTAATGTTGAAGGGTCTTAGGCTCTCTGGAGTCTAAAGTACTGCAGATGCCAAATAAGTGTTGTGTGGAGTTAGCAGGCCAGCTGCTGACTCAAGGTCTTTGTTCAAGTGGCCCTCTCCACTCCTGTTTCCCAGCACAGGATATCTTCCAAGCCCGCTAGCCTTCCCTCTGAGCCTGGCTTAATAGTCTTTGAAAGTCTGTCACAGGGCCAGAGATCCTGGTTCTGCCAAACCCTAAAGCCATACAAAACACAAATATGATCAGTCTGAAGTGGCCGTGGGTGTCACTGCAGAAAGAGCACCCCCTCCTTTCCAAGGGGCATATAATGGGAGTGATTTTTATATATGGCAATACACATAGCTTAGACTGACTCATTTTGTTTGTAATAAAACTGAAATACTACTAATAATTATTTTTATCACCAACTCTGATCTTCTCTGGCTCATAGCTTAGTGAATATATTTTTCTTCAAAAAATCAATATTTAATAAAGTTATCAGTGTCTGTGTCCTAAATTGAAGCCTCCTCATCCCTGGCACGCCCTCCTCCCAGACAGACACATACCCACATTCTACAGTGAGAAGCTGAAAAGACTGCTGGCTTCAGCTAGCAGCACCTCCCTTTAAAAAGAAATTTCCTTGTAGCAGTTTGATTTCTCCAATTCCAAACATTTCACTGTCCTAAAATATCAGCCAGTCTCTCCCCCCGCAACGTTAAGATGGATGTTTCACTAACATTTGCATTGTGCCCTATCTTTGGTAGCACACAGTCCCTAGCAGATCTCGCCTCACGATTCCTCGAAACATCTGTCCTTCATGCTAGTTATAGATCAAAGATCAGAAATATGACTCAGTAGAGAGTCACTGCTACTTCTCACACCATCAGTTACTATTTTCCACTTATTCTAGAAGTTCTTACAAAAATCTCAACTCATGCTTTGAATCTTTTTCAGGAAACACTCTCAAGAAGTGTGCAAAGAAACAGGCTAAATAACCATTCCAGAGACTATGAAATGATCCTCTCCAGGAAGCTGTCCACACAGCCAACACTTCTTTACTTTCATCACACAGAGGGCATTCCAAGTCAAGTGACAGTGTTGAAAATAATGACCGTAATCAATGCATCATTAGCCCATCACATTAGAGGTTATAGCAGATAAGCACCCCAAAGAAATTATCTTCTTGATCATAAGAATTTCCCTTTAAGGAAGTACATTATTATCCCCATTTTGCAGACAAGAAAATAGATGCTACTGGAAATGCTTTGCCAGAATCATTTCTAGTTAGAAAGTGGTGGAATTTGGATGTGTTTTCTAACTTGGATAGAGCTCACATTTTTGTTTTAACCTGTTTAGCCGCATACCACTAATGTCACAGTGAAAGTGAAAATAAATGTAGCAAAATAAAACCCTTTGAAGGGCAACCAATTTGTCTCAAGATTTACTGCATAAATAAAGTAAACGACCCTTTCTGCACCATCTTATCTGAACCTTAGTCTGATTTGATTATGCTTTCTAGGCTTTCAAACTCATATAACCTTACCAGCCCAGTAAGGATAATATAAAAATAGTATGACTCAATGTACAGTAATATGAAAGGAAATGTATTTCTCTTCCCCAATATTTCAACATAGCGTTGTACAGTCAACAACCTGTATTATTATTGTACTTTATCATATACTATCTATACAACTTGTAAAATTAAGCTTGCAAGCTTAGTTTTCATCTATAAAATGTAGATACCAATGGTACAATCTTGTTTAGAGATCAGGAGTTACAAACTAAATCATGTCTGTAGAGCACATAGAGTGACTGGTAGAGAGAAATCACTCAATAAACAATTAGATGTTTATAATATACTATATCATCATCATGAAAGTAAGAGGAACTTTCCACTTTAGACAATTTATTCAGGGACATTTAATTTCCATGAAATTAGAAAAGTGACCTTAAAGTCAAGAAATCATACCATCTTACAAGTATAGGAATTTTCCCTTTCATGTCATAGGTGACTATTAATAATCATTTCTGAGGGAAAAACAGGCATTAATTTCAATTTCAAGTGTTGAATTGTTTAGTTACTACCTAACAAGTTACTGACTAACAAAGATATTTTCTTCCATATTTTAGAGCACGTATTTCTTAAATATTTCCTTTAATTTAATTTCAGTTGTCAGCAAAAGCATTGTACTTTGATTCTGCTATTTAAAATTCCACTGTAGCATCCTTCAGAAAGGACTGGTTTTCACTTAAAATAGTTTTAAAATACAATCAAATGTTTGGAGATCCTAAAAATTGACAGGTTTTAAAAGTTATTTTTAAATGTTTAGGACAGGTGTAGCCTATTTTGCAGGAAATACAATTTAAGAGGTTAGGTTTTAGGTCGAAATCATATTCTGTTAAAATTCTGTATATGCCATGCAAGAGTTACATAAACTTGAAGAAAACATATAATCAGTCCCAAGTCATGTGTAAATAAAAGAATGTTCTATGTACTTCAAGAAGCTATGGTTAAGATTACTGGTGACAAATGTGAATAGCACAAGACTATTGTTTTGTAAGTAAGGTACATTCAGCACAAGATGGCTGACACATTGCTAACAATGCTTTGCAATACGGGCAGTCACAATGAAAGGACTACTGGTCATTTACCTGGGTGGGAAAAAGTGTCTTCAGAATAATGTATTTTTAAATTTAACTTTGAAGAGAATAAAACAGAACAATGAAATGAATCAAAACAGTGATAAGATGGTAGGAAATCTACAATAGTTACTATATTGCATTTTGTTGTCCTCTAAATAGCTTCTCAAACTACCAGATTTAGGCCAATCAGACAATACAGTTCCTCTGAATCAGCTGGTTGCTCATGGAGAGGAGATATTCTTCTCTCCCCAGCCCACATGCCAGCTGGTTCACAAGTAGGGACTTAGATCCCTTCCTTGTTCTCCCCATTCTGTGCTCTAACTGGCTCACAGGCAGGGACTTAGCTTCCTTCCTGATTCTCCCTGGTCCATGCCTAGCCAGAAAAATATATTTGGATTAAGTTTAGTTTTTGCAGTTTTCCCATAGAAGGGGGAGTTTCCTACCCAATAACATTTTCACAAAATGCTAACCATTCCTAGGTTGAAGTTGAGGCCTAATTCTGTAGGAAAACATCACCAATAAAAATTCCTTCTAAGTGGTTTTTTTTGGGGTTTTATCATATAATCTTTATATGATTTTGTATTTTATGGGTTGAAGTTATCTCACTAAGATACGCACTCTTCACTTTTCAAAGTATATTTAGTTAGTATTATACTCCTTAGGATAAAATATAAAAGGGGTGACATATCTACGATATCTACATATTGTAAAATATCACTGTCATTTTTACTTTAAACAGATACAACTATTTTATAGAAAACAGTCATTTATATTTACTTTTTTAAATTTCTTCATTCTTTTCTGAAGATATTAGTTTCAATCTGGTGTTACAACTTTAAATGCAAAAGAACTTCCTTTATGAACACTAGGAATCTCTTGCCTTGTTATAAATCAAGTGCACGGATGTCTCTATATGTACTAAAGCCATGATCCATGGCCTTACCAAGGTGTGCATTATACTGTTAGGAGTTCTAGACATTACTGATAGTGGCAGAGGCCCTTATTTCACTTCTCAGAATAAAATGCTGGATTTTAGAAGACATTCAGTGGAACTGCCACCTCCCTTAAGGGCCCTAGGCAACTGGTTTAATTGAAAGCATAATAGGCTCCTCAGAGAACTCTTATTTAAGTTGCAAAGTAGCAAATGGACACCCACTGAGACGCCACTATTGCCTTGCAATTGCTAGTCTAAATTCATGCCCTAGAGAGACACACATTCCCTGCACCAATGCCAAAGGCGTTCTTCAGACTCCTTTATTGGGATCCCATGGATCCCTCCTTTTCTTCTTCGAGTGCTATTTCATCTACTCTCAGTCATCACCAAGGTTTAAATTGATGTCAAGATATCAAAGGATCAATTGTGCTTTAAGTTCTAAAATTTATATTGCTTCTTTGATACCTGGAAAACTCAGAAGGTTGTCAGATAACCTAGCCAGCAGTCTACTTTCCACTTTGCTCCTGTAGATAAACTCTCTTGGCAAAAACAGAACAAACAAACAAACAAAAAATTCTTTGCATGGAAACCAGACACAATTCTTCTTGATTAGCTCGAGAAGCAAGTAGCAGTCAGCTAGCACATGGAATTATAGAATTATTCAAACAAGTTAAATCACATCCTTCTGTGGGAACCAAGGGTCCCCTAAACTTCTTGCTATTACAGAGTCTGCCTCCCACAAATCCTGTTCTTCTGTTCCCAAGTACAACTTCCTTGTGGCCTCATGTGGCAGGTGACATCCTCCTCCTCTGGGTGATAAGTGTGTGTGACTAATAAACTGCTGTCATTCTCCAAAAAAGAACTTCTTGTATGATTTCTTATTCTGCAGATCTACATCATTAGTTTTCTTGTTTTGGAAACTGTCTTTATTTTTGCCTTCATTCCTCAAGAATATTTTCACTTGATACAGATTGATAGATTGACAGATTTTTACTTTCCTTCAGCAAGGCCCCTTGGCTTGCATAGCTTCCAATTAGAAATTTACAAACATTGGGATTGTTGCTTACCACTATATAAAGCGTGGTTTTTCTTTTTGCCTTCAAATTTTTCTTTGATTTTCAGTAGCTTGAATCTGATTTTTTGAGTATGCTTTCTTTGTAGTTTTCCTGCATCTGTTTGCTAAGCTTCTTGAATCCCTAAATATATTGTCTTGTTTCACCCCAAAAGAAAACTGACCTCTTCTCTCTATTCTCCCTCTTTTTGATAAATCCCCATATTTGTATGCTAGACAGATTACTTCCCCACAGGTTATGGAGACTTTGCTCATTTTTCCCCTTAATCTTCATTTTTAATCCATGTTCTTCATATATTTACCAAGCACACGTTTTCAGGTTCACTACTTCCACTTCCATCCCTTCCATTCTATTGTTAAAACCACCCAGAAAGAACCAAATGTTCATGAGCTTTTGGTTAAGGACTAAAACATTCTCATCGAATTTAATGTCAATAGCTTCATGGTTATCTGAGTTGTATATATTCTATACACAAAAATAGAGATGGGATTCATATTGGATTGCACCGAAAAATGACTGAACAGTGCAAATTAATGAAAGGTGAAAATTAATTCTTTGGAGGGTTAGCCATAAAGAAGAGAGAAAAAGGATATCTAAAGCAAAAATGAAATTTGGGAGAATTTATTATAGAAAAATACTTATTTCTCCCTTGACAATGACATGGTTGATTTCAACATTTCACTAGTGATGGGAAGAGTAGAGTATCATGGAGAAAAAAGAAGGTAAAGCAGAGAACACAGGGCAAAGAAATTGGGACACAGCCATGTGTGGAGATGGGTCTCACACAGAGCAAGGACCCCCTTCCTAGTTATAAGTGGAGAGAAGTTAGCATCACGGATACAATTATTATATGTTGGCATGTGTACAGGGCAGGTGGTAAAGGGCAAAGAATTTATCACCTGGATTACCCCATTTTCTTTGTGAGGTAAAAAGCAAGTGTATTTGTTGAGTGTGAAGTGTGGGAGAGGTAAAATTGGACATTTGGAGAAGGGGGTAATGATATAAATGTTAGCATAGCAAAAAAGCAATGAGAAAAATATAGTAGCAGAATTGCTGATAAGTATAGAAGGCCAAGCTGGAACTGACAGTGGAAACAACTTGTCTGTTAAGTGATTTTCTGGCAAGAACATGCACCTACTGGCAAAACCATCAGCAGACCGGGCTGCTGGTAGAACCTACTTTCCAGGGAATTGAATTGGGGTAATCAGATGAATCTGTACGGACCATACTTTAGTGATCTGTTCATGGTTGCCTATGAAAGGGCATTCACCTAATGATTTGAAGACTTTTGATTCTATACCATTTACCCCTGCTGTGGAATATGTACCCTTTTCTAAATGTTAAGTGGACATCAATGTTTCTTCATCATGTAAATGCAAAGCAGTAAAGGGTGTAATTAAAATGCATGTTAAGAATGTACTTTAAATATGTGCCAAATGTCAAAACTTTGGAGCTGAAAATTGATCTCAGTAATTTATGCATACCGCTTTCTGTATGAGCTAATGGGCCCCATGTTGGCATCCACACAGACAGTCAGATAGGAATTATGTTTTAAAAAAACCTGACTCAGTTCTTTTGAGTTCAAATAAACTTGTCAATAAATGACTTCATTACAAGCACCTATGTTCCTATTTCTAACTCAAACACAAATTAACAGGTAGAAGAAAACATACAGGATAGCTAAGCAGCTGTGCTCTGAATGAAGAAAAGCCCCATATCCTCACTCTGATTTACAGGGCCTGTCTGTGAAGCAAGGCATTTCCTCTTGGTCTCTTGTTTGGTGTCTTAGAAATTTTGACCTCCCAGGAAGACCGTGGTGAGAGTCAGGATGGGTGAGAAATGGATCTTCATCCAGTGAAAATGAGAAAATTGTGCAAAGTAGGGGGAAAGAAAAATGACAGTGCAAAGAAACACTTCTGAGGGTCCCTTGAAGGAAAAAGAACACATGACTTGGAAAACTGATTTGCTTGAAGTATGAGTTCCCAAATAGTCTAGGACAGTTTTTTCTGTGTCCAAGTAAATAGTCATATCAGCTGGAAACTAAATACTTTATATGCATTATCCTTTCCAGTATGTGGGAAACAACCTATGTTTCAGCATTCGCTTAAACATTTACAGGGGTTTAGAAAGGCCTGAAATGTCAATATTGGTCATTTGAAAACATCTCTCAATCTAATATCCCAAGCAATCCATCTTGCAAAGAAGAAAATTGATCTTGAAGACTTGAAATAATATGACCCTCACTGCCAAAACAGTTATTATTTAAGAGAATGTTCAAAATTCTATGGATCTAAAATGACCCACGAATAAGCTCTATATTCATGCATCATTTACTTATCTATTTTAGAAGATAGTCAGGCTCCTTATTTGTTTTCAGAGTTACAATATGTGTTAGTTACTTTTCTCTCATTGCTCGGACAAAATACCCAATGCCCAAAACGGAGGAAGGAAAGGTTTTTTTAGTTCACAGTTTGTGGAGGCTTCAGTCCATAATCAGCTGGCTCCAAGGCAGAGTGGCACATGGCAGAGGGCAACAGTTCATGGCAGCGGAAAACAGAAAAAGCAACCAGAGCAAAAGGGGAGGAGAATGGGGAAAAAAAGACTCTTTCTGCCCCTAATATTGTATGTTAGGAATCACTCTAGGTTGGGTGCAGCACTCACACCCAGAATCCCAGCACTGAACCATGAGTCAATCACAAATTCTAGAAATTTGTCCCCATGACTACATGAGGCTTTGGGGGGACCTCAGACACAAACCATTACACAATAATAATCTGTACATATATTATGCTGTTAAATTGCTAGCAAAAGATTCAACATGTGGATAAATAGAATATCAGACTAGGAGTGTTAGTACAAGAAGAGTACTTTGTGTATTTGGGGAAACTTGGAGTCTGCTTTTCTCTACTTGGTAGAGCACCCAGCTGTGAAGTGATTTTCAGGGCTACCATACTGCTAATTAAACATGCGCCAGGGGTTGAATCTCTTTCTGAGATTGCCAAAACACTCCTGCACAGAGTGAATCTTTGGAGAGAAAAACCTGAGCCAGACTCTCATCCAGCAGCTATGAACTGACTAAAGACAGGAACCTGAAAGCAAGACTCATATTTCTCTTCATTTCAGGAGAGTTGGAGGCCACGTACTGCCACCAACACACTCTTCAGTCACCAAAGATGAAAGCTGAGTGGGGTGTTCTGGTGGCAGGAAAAGGTGGACAGAATGTTTTTGAAGATGTGTGGAGAGATGCGACAAGTATTTTAAAAACTCCTCCTTAGCTGGCAATTTAGCTCAGCAGTGTAAGAGCCTGTCTGGCAAGCACAAGGTCATGAGTTTGATCCCCAGTACCAAAAAAAAAAAAAAAGAAAGAAAGAAAAAAATTCCTCCTTAGGTTGCTCCGAAAACAACTTCTGGAAAATACCTACAAAGACCAAAGGAGAGCCTGACCTTTTCTGAGTACTAAAAGTCGCATCTCAACATGACTGGGAACAGTGGTTCCTCCAAAGTTCCTCCTTTATTCGATGATACTAGTATAAATTCAGTGTAAGCTATAAAGTCAGTTCCTGGTTGTCCTGTGATTTCCTGTGTCTATCAGATTATGCCAAAGTTTGACAAAGCCTTAGAAACCCTCTGAGAGCCGGGCGTGGTGGCGCACGCCTTTAATCCCAGCACTTGGGAGGCTGAGGTAGGCGGAGCGTTGTGAGTTCGAGGCCGGCTTGGGCTACAACGCGAGCGCAAGGCCGGCATGAGCTACATAGTGCGACCCTGCCTCAAAAAACCAGGACTGGGAGTTTGGCTCAGTGCCTTAAGCACCTGCCCTGGCAGGCGCGAGGTTGTGAGTTCAATCCCCGGTGCCGCAAAAAAAAAAAAAAAAGAAACCCTCTGAGATGGCAGCAACCGTCTCAGAACTCACACACAAAGATGGGGACACCAAATACATCAACAACAAGTTTTCACTATGCTTCTGTGGATTTGGAGAAACCTGGATTGGATTTAATCCAAAGCAAACACGCGGCTGTTTGAAAAACTCTAGTTTGCAACAGAATTGCCAACAGCCTAATTCCTGCAAACTCACAACTGTGTTTCACTCCAATATCAACTGCTAACTTAATTCTTGGTCTCTAATTCAATGAGAAGTTTTGCTTCCCATTCACTTTCAAATTCTCTAGCTGAACTTTCTTCTAGTTCTCGATGTGTATGTTGTCTTCCAATTGAATTATCACCCTATTTATCTATTTTTCTATATTAAAGTCTGGTTAGCTGTTTTCTGTCCAATGCCCTGGAGTCTGAGCCCTTCCTTAACTGAGCTTGCCATTACTTTCCTAGTAATAGCACTAGGTAGACTCATTAAGTTTCAATATTAAACCAGCCATGGGAAATTTTTGAGTTTCTCCCACAAAAGAGGAATGAAACCTTCACACACCTATAAATGCATGGTATTTCCCAGCCCCATTCCTGTTTGTTACATTTTAATTCACATTATGGCATGCAAAAGAGGCTCTCAAAAGAAAAACTGTGGCTTAGTGAGTGTTAAGAATGACAAAATGCAAGACTAATTGAATGCCATAAGGGACTTGCAGATGATTTTCAGTGATAAATTCTCTGCCTCCTCTCCTTATCATTCTCATTATTTGAGGCAAAGCTGGTGCACATATTAGGGGTTGGAGAGGAACAATGAGACTAAGATAAAACATTTCAAAAAGGTTATCTGCATAGGAAGCTTTCTTGCAGCACCTCTGATTGCATTTGGTCCATGCTGGACCTGCCAATAGATTTACCTTGATATGCACGTCAGTAGGGCTGAGTGTCAGAGATACACTCCCAGCCGTTCCTCCCGGGAAAGAGCAGGAATCCCTTGGCCTGTGTCTCGGCCCTTTTCCGCGTTGTTGTGGCACAATACCTGACATCCACAATTCAGAGGAGGAGAGGTTTATTTTCACTCATAGTTTGCAGTTTTCGGCCCTTAGCCTGATAGCTCTGAGGCAGGAATGCACAGGCCATGGGTCTGATGAAGGGGATTTGTCATTGCTAGGCAGACAGGAGGGCAGAGAGTAAAAGGAGGGTCCGAGGAGGAAGACCAAACTCATCCAGCCATGCCCAGCCCTGCCTCTTAACAGCAAGTCAGTTATAAGCCCCTGAGTCCAATTACCATTTGCAAGCCTCACCTACACGTGCATAAGACTTTAAGGGGACATTTGTCTATAAACCAGAACAGGTTGCTAGGGGGAATCCAAGGTCCTTCATCTTTGGGCCTCTTATCAACTCTAGAAGAATGCCTATCCTGGGAAGTTTCAAGGGCTTCCTGGGGCATCTGAGCCCATCTCTTCAGTCTCCAAGGTGGTTTACATTGCCAGCTCAGATAGTGAATGGTCCAAAACTCACAGAAAAAGGCAAGTAAGGAGAAAGCCAAGTAATTAAAACAGAACATGCTGAAGGGGAATTATTTTATACTAAATTACTATATCCTTGTAAATGAATGGGATTATTTCTGGGAAAGAGAAAAAGGGAGAGAAAGAATGAGAATTATGTTTACCCAAGTGGAAAGTTTTATTTTCAGCATAAGCTGAGGCTTCATATCCCATTAAGCAGCAAAGGGAAATAACTCTTTTAGCCTGTTCTTTCTGCTGTCAGTTTTGATTTAAATGAAATAGAAAAAAAAATTAACCAGAGCCACAGGTCAAAGGATTCTAGTTTTCTAAATCAGAACACTACTATGGATGGTTTGAGGCAGTCAGCCAACCTGGGGAATAAATTCAGGTTCTATAGGACGAGTTGACACGGCAGGGGCTTAAGCAGGGTCTCAAGATCCTCTATCATCCTAGCTGTGAAGGCTCTGACCCTCCCTGGGATCATTGCCGTTACTCCCCATCCTTTCCTTGTGAGGAAGGTGAGATAATCTATTTCTCTGTAGGAGATGCCACATCACACAGACAGTCTCCACACACAGGCTGGCAAACGAAGTCCTGCTTAAGGAGAGAGCTCCAGAGTGTGGTGGGATCACACATCTGCCTCAATGGCTGAGGTGGATCTACCACCGCCCACATACCTGCATTTATTATAGAAAATACAGCTAGGCGGCACTGGGAAATTTGGAAGCTGCAGCAGCAACAACAGGAGCAGGCGGGACTCAAAGATTCTCTGATATGAAAGGCTTCACTCAGGCAGCACGTCACAATAGGATTTCACCGTGAACGGAATGCAAGTCACTTCAGAGTTTCCCATCTGCTTTCTGCCCGACTTAGAGGGAACACCACCAGGGTCTACGCTGGCAGCATTTCCTTTCACCCTGAGCCCTTAAAAACAAAATCTACAGTAAAATATCTTTACACATAGGGTCCAGAAAATGTGCACTCCCCAAATAGTAATTACACCACTGGCTTTCATTCAGATCCTTAGGACTTCCTGATCAGTATCTTGGCGAAAAAGATAACACTCCACAGATAACTCTGTAAGTAATTCTGTCAGCCTTCTTCCCCTGATGGTACCATGAGCCCATAATGTCATTGCATTTTTGAATAAATTTGGGGATCTTTCCCCTTTGGGTGCCTCCCAACTGAGTATATTAAATGCCTTCTCAGACACAGAATAACTCCTTTCCTCCACCCATCTTGCTGTCTCTCAGCGGCTGTTTCTTCTTAGGCTTTGCTGTGCTGTTCACCTATGTTTGCATTTCCTCTGTGGTTTCAGACATTTCCTGCATCATTGCTTCTCTCTCTCTGTCTCTCTCTGTCTCTCTCTGTCTCTCTCTGTCTCTCTCTGTCTCTCTCTCTCTCTCTCTCTCTCTCCCAATTTTCTGGCCTTGCATCAATTTCCCCTGAAATATTTCATGGCATTTACTTTTCATGCAAAATTTGAAATTGATTTCCATTTCCTGTCTCACCAATCTCTAACTCACACTCATTAAGAAACTGAATGGTAACGCAGAAGAAAAATGCTGAGCTACCATCTTAAAGCCAGTGGAGAGTTTTGGTCGGTGATAAAGACAAACAGCCCTTCGCAGGTGCAGTAAAGAGATAAAAAGGTTTCTTTTCTATAAAAAAACAAAGTTTTTTGTGTCTTACTCCAATGTGGTTAGCACTCTAATCCTGGAAATCAATCATAAAGCCAGTTGTACCAACGAACAGCTAAATTCTTTTTAAAGGAGGGTCATTAAGGTTAGCAGACATTTAGACAAAAATAAGTTGTAATTCAAAGAGGTAAAAACCAAGAGCTCCTCTGCACAGAAGTCGGAGATGTGTTCTAAGTGAGTTGAAACCATATGCAGAGCTGATGAGGTGAAGAGATGTGAGCAGGATTTTTTTTTCCACACTGTGGGCATTTGAGTTGAGGAGCTGAATTTTGTAGAGGCCAAAGACCCAGGGAAAAGGGATTTTGAGGCTGCACAGAAATGATTCTCAGGTCGAAGTAAATGAAGTATGCAATTGTGAATGAGAGTCTGCAAAATAGAAGACCTGAATAACGATGGGGACGTGTGGAGACAGCGAGTGGTTTCCGCGAAATTTCTCAGCATATGTAAACTTAAAAAGATGTAAGGAAAGCTCACTGAGGCAACAAAACTGCCTATGGGAACAAAGAAAAGTGATCTACAGGCAGAAGGCATCCTCAGTGAGGAAGGAGAGTCAGCATTCCTCACGATGGAATCCCTGAATCATGTCTACTTGAGTCACTTAGAGCAATTCTTTAAAAGGCAGAAGCCCAGGCCTCAAATCATATCTGCTAAAAAAAAAAAAAAGAAACTTTGTTGGGACTGAACCTTTAAAACTTCTCTGGGCGACTTTTATCTTTATCAAAGAATGGATGTGTTGTCAGTCTCAACCCACGGACAGACGCAGGTACACCCCGAACACATGGGGAGGTTTCTGGTCTCCCTGAACCAGCTGCTACAATGTACTGTAAAACGGGAGCAAGATTTAAATACTCAACACAGTTACTTGAATGAGTGCTGTACTATAAAAGAGTACAAAATCTTCATTAAAGAAGATGATTGTGCAATGGAGGTTTCTGAATAATTTTATTTTCATTTAGTTGATGGTTAAACAGAAAATAATTTCTGATTCTAAAGCTTTTTTTTAGTGGGCAGGGAAGGAAAACTTGATCTTCTAGACCTTCTAGTTATTTGACTGCTCTACAAATGAAACTGGCCTAGGACAGATTCACATAGGGGAAATGATTTTAATTATATGCCTAGGCACATACAGGAATCCAACAAAAAAATAAGCGTCAAGGCAGTGACTAGAGTATTGAGGCTTGTACTTTATCCTGAGCTACAGGAAGAAATGGAGCTCAAGGTTTCTGCAAGGTGGTAGACACACAATTTAGGAGTCTGAAGGGAGGAAATATATGGTGAACCCAGGCTACCTCGTTATGCCTGTCAGTGGCTCAGGTGGTAAAGTTTGCTCTGTGGGCAGCTCTTTCGTTGATGTAAGTACCTTTCCCAGTGAAAATGTTCTTTAACATGTAAACCCCTTCTGTAAAAGGAGTTGTGTCTTTTAGGTAGTTGGGGAGAGCTGAAGAGTTTTCCAATGCGATCTAGTTCTTAATTTCTTTTAACTCGATAACGTATTTTGGGGGAACACTTTCTGGCCTCCTGTGGTCATAGTTTGGAGTAATGTCCTGAGACCCCAGAGCTCGGGCAGAGTCTGTATTCCTCTAGGATCACACTGACCATGGTATTTTTGAGTCACTGAGACTTTTACAGATTTTCATACTATTAAGCAGTGAATTTGCAGAGTTGTTTTTTACCTTTCTGTGGCTATGACTATATTTAATTTAAGACAAGGGTGTAATTTTATTTTGAGGTTAACTTTTGCATTTGTTTGCTTTTGAATCTTAGCTGTTAGATTTATCTTGCACAAATAAACAAAGGAGGACATTTTAAACTCTGAAGATATTATTATAAATGAACTCCTTAGCAATCTGTACCTAGTAGATATTCCTTTGTATATTTCCAGGAAGCATTCGTCTTAAGATTCCTCTGAAAGCGAGTTTATTACTGAGCTGATATGCTGCTCATAAAGGCCATTCTAAGTCAAAGGGTAATGGTTGAGAATTCTTTTCACTGATTCATTGTAAAATGGAAAATGTAAAAATACTTCCTTTTCATGAAGACAAATTGCATTTTTAAATTCTCCTAATGAAGCAGCATTCATCAATGCTTGCTCATTTGTCTTTGCAGGGGGAGTTCTGGGCCACAGATAAGAAGATTAATGTTTCTGAACTTTTCAACACATTGAGTTCAGTCGTGGTCTTTCCCTGGTGAGCAGAATTAAGTCAATATCATTACTAACATTCTCAGCAATATTTTTAAATTTACATTATGTTTCTATCTATTCTTTTTTTTTCAGATTTAGACAGTTCATTCCAATACCACAGCTAATTTACCAAGAATATGATTTTCTTTTAATCTTGTGAAAGGAAAGTTCTGGCCAAAGGAGATGGGAATATATAAGGTTCACAGTACTCCAGGGTTTTAAAGAATAAAGAAGAAGCCATATCCTGTATTTCCTTAAAAACCATCCATTGACAAAGCATTTATTCTAAACTAGATATTGAAGGGAGCACTGGAGAAACAAGGATAAATAACAAACTCATTCTTTCCCCCAAAGTCGAAATTGTTGGAGGAGGCAGATAAGAAAGCAAGTACAATGCTCTTTGCTAAGGGTGCAGCGCTGCTTGATAGAGAGAGAAACAACTGATGAATAAATTAGGAAAGTACTGTCAAAGAAGAGTCATTTCACTGGGAAATGTCACGTAAGGCTTAGATTGATACAGGGCTGTACAGCATTTCCCAAAAGTTCATGTGCACCAGGACTCTGGTGTTTTAGATTTAATAAATTTAATTGCAGTCATTCTGGCTTCACAGGGGCTCTACTACAACGACTGCATTCAGGCCAAAGGGAGGTAACTTGAGCACAGAAGTATACAAAGAGAACGCCATGTTGTTTGATGGAGGTTAAGATTGCAATGGTGATTCTGCAAGCCACAATCCTAGCTCTGGATTCTTCAGACAGAGCATGTCTCTCCCTACACCTTGACTGCAGACATCTCTATTTATAATTTCCCTTTTTAGGCACCCAGTTTGTGATATTTTGTTACAGAAGTCCTAGATACATGTTAAAATATCATATATATGATACCATATTTGAGATTGAGGAGTTTTCTAGGAATCCTGAACTATAGAGATGACAGTATAGAGCATTCATTAGAAAATGGGGCTCTAAACTTGGTTCAGAAAATGAAGATGTACATAATTGATACCCACCTGTTATTCCCAGAATGGAGCAATGAATGTGATTCTGTTTTACTTATTGATACCCATGAATAATAGATAAGTAAATGTTTTACCTTTTCTTGGACATATACCAGATGCCATAGTTAAAAGATAGTTAAATAGTTTAAAGAGAAAGGAAATGAAGACCTTGGAAAGAGTTTACAAAGGGACAGAAAGGAAACAGAATTGTTTCTGCATTCATTTTTTTTTATAGATAAACTATGTTAAATATTCCACGTACAAAAGCAAGTGGAGAGGAGTGAGGTAAGAGACTACACAGGGGAACGGGGGATGTGTGCAGAGGACATTAGTATGGTTGAAGTGAAAGACTCAAGTATTCAGTCAATAAGTACCACTTCCAGTAATGATGGGCTGGTTTGTGTGAGGTGAATCCTTCTACACGGAACTCTGGTCAAGATAAAGAAGAAGCGCTGAAGGCATTTGAGAGCAACTGAAAGCAGATGGAAACTGTAGGGGATGTGACCTTTGAAAGCAAAGACATAAATTTTGTAAGATCCACAGTAAGCCAGTGTTTTCCCCTGGGAGCATTCTTCTTCCTGTTCACATTTCAGGGTGGATAGAGCTCCAGCAAAATTGGTGGTCTTATTTGGTAAGAAGTAAAGGAATGGTTCAGAGCTGCCAGAGAAGGGAAGTTAAGAGGGGAAACAACCATGAGGGGAAAATACCTATAAGAAATTCCATCCAATCTTGACTGATTTCTGATCTAGATACACACATGGCAAAAGCAGCAGTCAAGATTCACACTTGAAAATTGAAAAAGACGTAAACCTGGAAATGCAGAGCAGAGATTTTCAAAAGCTACCAACAGTAACAGGGAGGAAAACTTCATAGACTAAGTTTTCCCAGTTCAGATGCGATTAGTAAACAGCCCAGACTTGCTTTAAAAAACTTACAAGGCCAACACCATAAGAGTAGGAACGTGTTCCAGAACTAAGAAAACCCTAGGAATAAAGGTAAAATTAAAATGACAAAGCATATGTCTAGGCATCCACGTCACCAAGATGACACAAAAAAACCTCCTACTAAAGTAAAAGTCAAAAATATATGAATTATTGTAGAAAATACAAAGAATCTGCCTTTCAGACAGAGTAGCCAATGTACAATAAAAATTGGTGTACATGACCTGAGCCATGAAAAAGAAACTTACATTAAAGAGAAAAACTTACCAGTTTGAAAGAAAATCTAAGTATGATTCAGATGCTGGAATTAGCAAATAAAGAACTTAGTATATTTATATTTTAAAGTATTTGCAGGAAAAAAGGAGGTAAAAAGTGAAAACATAGAGAATTTTTAAAAAGTAATAAAATGTCTGTTATAGTCAGGGGTTACATGGAGAACAACTGCATACAGGACACAGGGTTTGTAATACTGTTTATAATAGTCACCCAAAGTTAAAAACAAGAAGGTGCAGGAAAATCTGTCCACAACACTAAGACCCCGGATATTTAGCCAAGGGCCTGGATCCCACAGCAATGTCATGCAAGACTCCAGCTAGAGACCCAAATGCATGACAATGCCTCCCACAAACCCAATTGGAAATTTAAGAGTTCACAATGAGGACTCACACCAGTCTATTTACGGTTCTGTGCCAGGAAGGCCAAAGGTCAGTGGTGGAACTAGAAAGTCTATGCCAGCAGGGTGAAGGAGCTGTGCAGTGGGTTGAGGGTTCTACATGGGAGCTGAGAAGGCACGCTCAAAAGAAGAAGTGGGGCTGCCCTGAAGAGCACCACAGCCATCCCCAACAACAATGAGGTCCCACACTCCTCTGACAATGAGAACAGTTGAGCACAGGTTAGGAAGCCCAGGGTGACAGCTTCTCCAGCACACGTCTTCCCCTCTGGAGCCAGGAAGCAATGCACAATGTGAGGAGCAGAGCTCCCACAACGTGAACCACAGCCACTCTCATTGATGAGGTCCCGAGCTCCTCTGATGATAATGGCCGAATCCATATTGAGGAAGCCAGCATGACACGTACCTCCAGGAGAACCAGCATCTCAAACATCAATTCTTGAAAGAACCCACAACGCCTCGTTCTTCTTCTCCACGTCTCTATGCTGGCAACTTTCTTCAGGTGGAACATCTTTACTCAACACCAGCTGAATGAATTCAGCTGGTGCTAAGTTGACCACCAGTTTGTAATCCATAACAATGTCTAAGAAAGAGCTAAATGCAGATCCTAAAACTGAAAAATACAGCATATGATATGAAAAGTTCTATAAATAGAATTGAGTTAAATGAGCATAGCAAGTAAAGAGGCAATAAATTTCCTGAGAACACAATGAGAATTCTCCAACCAAAAGAAGGCAGATGAAAAATTAAAATCTAAAAGCCCCAATCATCCACGGGTCTCTATCAGGAACATCTGTGCAAATGTACCAAGAGTTCCAGAAGGAAAGGGAAAAGAAAATGGGGCAGAAAAAATATTTGAAGAAATGCTGGCTGACTTTTTTCTAAATTTGACCCAAAACATCAACTGGTAGGCTCCAGAACCTCAGTAAACCACAAGGAGATAAATATGAGGAAAATCACACCTAAGACTATCACAAGGAAATCAAACCACATGTAATGAAAAAAAATTAGGAAGGCAATCAAAAAACAAAGATAAGAATTATGGCCTGATGCTGTTCAGAAAAAAGTAAAAAAGATGATAGAACAAAGTTTTTATTATGCTAAATGAATGAAATATCCCAAATTCTTTACCCAGTAATAATATCTTTTAAAATCACTTTAAAGGAGAAAAATAAAAAATACTGTAATAGTAAAACGTATAATATAAAATACTTTTGGATTCATTTAAAATTAATTAAATGTTTAAAAAGGAATGGTTACTTGAATATGGGAGATGTTACAATGTATCACTAAATTAACTTCAAAATATACAGTGACTAATATATATTTTAGAAGGTTCTTACTTTATAGATGAAATAATTGTAAATTCAGAAATTGCAATTTCTTGAGTAAATGTTAAGTGTTAACAAAATATTAGAGCAAAGAAATATAATAAATACTGTACAATAGGATGCAAAAAACACTTGAATAACCTAAAAGAATATAGAAAGGAAGAAAAATGGTGAGGACAAATTGAAAAAATATTATTACAATAGACTCAGATCCAACCATAGCAACAAATAAATTTTATCATTTATGAGAATTTCATAAAAAGTCTAACAGGATAAAAATTTCAGAATATGTATATATCTGCATGTATTAAATAGATAGATATGCATAAATAGAAATAAAAGGATACAAAACACAAAGTTCAAACATTGAGCTTAGTAAAGTTTAGCAGCTCTGACAACATCAGCCTTTAAAATTAAAAAAAGTCACTGGAGGAGCCAAGTGTGGTGGCACACACCTGTAATTCCAGCACTCAGCAGGCTGAGGCAGGAGGATCACTTGAATGAAAGGCCAGCCTGAGATACAAAGTGAGTTCAAGGCCAGTCTGAACTGCAAAGTGAAACTCTTTCTTAAAAAAAAGAAAGAAAGAAAGAAAGAAAAGAAAAAAAAAAAGAAAAACTAAATAAATAAAACAGAAAAATTTTAGGGAAAGTCATTGGAATTACAGAAAAGATTTTTACAAACATAAAAGATCTATTGGTGAAGGAAATGTCCCAGTGTTTACCGTGGTTAGTTGTTTGTCACCTTAACCGGGCGACAGGATGCTTAAATATCTAGTTAAACGTTGTTCTAGGTGGCTCTGTTAGTGTGTTTTATGAGAAGATTAGCATTGGAATTGGTGAATTTTGTAAATTCCTCAGTGTGATCATCCTTCTCAGGGATAGAAGAGATGAAGGAGGTTGAATTTGTCCTCCCTGACCACTGGACATAGAAAACCGTCTTTTGTCATCAGTTTTCCTGGTTCTTAGGGCTTCAGATTCAAAGAGCAGTCTCTCTGGCTTCTGGGTCTTCCAACCAAATCACTGGCTTTCCTGGTTTTCAGGTCATGGACTGGTTTGCAAATGGGGAGACTGGGACCCCTCACCTTTCATAATACCATCACATGTATGTATGTTTTATTTCTGTGGAGAATTCTAATACAATACTGAAGAAGATCCATAGAATGATGATATTCAAAATACATATAAAAATATGAACGTTTACATTTTTGAAATGTTACTTTTCATGGTCATTTTGACTTTGGAAAACAGCCAGAAGTGGCACCGTGCCAGATGCGGTGAATAAAGTGAATGTGGGCATACTGTGGTGTTTCCGTTTGACCGAAATGCCCATTAATACTTTGAATTAGTTCAGGATATTGAGGCAACCACAAAAAGATTCTCATCAGAGAGAACTTCCAGAATGACTTCAGAAAGTGGCAAGAACAACGGAATAAATTTGTTCAAGCTAAGGAAGAATATTTTGAGGGAGATTAATTGTGATACATATTTTATTGTAGTATTTTTTATTTTGATTTAAATATTCACTACCTTTTTTATCACATCTCATAAGGCAAAAATTAAAAGGGAAAGTAGATAGCATTTATATTAGTTAGGGTCCACTAAAGGAACAGATTCAATATAATTAATATTAAATTATATATAAAAAGGAGTTTTATATATTTATATTTATATATTTATAAAGGATAAATGTATAGATAGATAGATAGATAGATAGATAGAGGGTTTACAAGGTAGGCTTACAATGGTTGCCTGCAAAATCAGGTGTGAAACAGCTCAAAACAGCTCTGGAGAAACTGAGGTTCCAATCAAAAACTGAAGGTTTGAAGTTCACTGCAGAGCTCTCTGACAGTCCGTGTTAAGAAGCCAGAGTCTGAACTGGAAGGATGAAGCACCCGTGCTGGAGCCTGTAGTTAGATGTTGAAAGGTGACAGTGAAGACTGCAGGTTCTCTGAAGAAGCAGAAGTGAAACTTACTCCTTTCCCTTTTCATTCCATCCAGGCTGCAAGCCCATTGGTTGGTGCCATTCACACCCCAGGAGGGGCTCTGCTTTTGAGCAAATTCATCAATCCACACACATCCAGAACTGTACTAAAGCAGTGTGCTAGACATTTCTTTTTCATGTGGACACTGCAGTCAACTGTCACACATGCTAAAGGGAGAGACAGATACAGTGAAGATTTCTAATGTAGACAAATAGACAAAAAAGATTGTCCTAATAGTAAAAGCGGTCATCTTGAATTAACCAAAAACAGATACGCTGGGCCACAAAAAAAGTCTTGTTACTTTAACAATATTGAAATCATGAAGAGTACGTGCTCTCAGACAACAAAATTAAATTGCAATGAATAACTGCTATTGATTTGTAGGTCAATAAGTGATAAAATTAATGCTAGAAATAGTTTTTGTGTATATGTGTGTGTGTTTTGCTAGGCATTGAACTCAGGGAGTCACACATGCTAGGCAAGCACTCTACTACTGAACTGTATCCCTAGCCTTTCTGTTTTTTGTTTTTCATTTCTCATTTTGAGACAGGGGCTCATTAAGTCTTTCACTCTTCTCAGCCAGGCCTCAAATTAGAAATGATCTTGCCTCAGCCTCCCAAGTAGCTGGGATTACAGGCATCTACCACCAATCATGGCTTATAAATAGTTTTATACTGATAAAATCAACAACATAAAAAGAAATTCTTCAAAAACACAATCTATCAAACTGAGCTCTGTGAGAAATAGAAACTATCAATATACTAGAATTCTCTGAAAGAAATTGAAGTATACTTAAAATCTTTCTCACAAAGAACATTGCAGACCAAGATGGCTTTACCGGTAAGAGCTGCTAACCACTTACATCATAAGTGATACCAAGCATACCCAGACTCATAAAATACAATTAAAAGGAATACTTCCTCACTCACCATACGAGGCTGATCTAACCCAGCCCAGAACAAAAATTAACAGAAACACGACCAAAACATAGAAAATTACAAGTAAAATAAGTATAAAAAGATAGAAATCAAGGCAATGTGAATGCTGATTAGATACTTTATGATACTAAAGAACTTCTTCACATATTTTTGGTGTAATAATCGTTTCTGGACCATATTTTAAAGTCATTCTACCAGAAATATGAGCTACCTTCAAGATATGCACCAAAATATTTCTGGATTCAATTGTATTAGATTGAAAGGAATAAACCTGATCTCTTGTTGATCAAAAATTATCAAATATCAACAATTTCACTGTTCAACTCAGTGTTATAATCAAATATGGGAGGTGGAATGAGTGTGTGAGCGTAGGCAAAACGAGGCTGAGGTCACCGTTGCTGTACTCGGGTACAGTGCCTGCCTTGTGACCCTTCTCGTTATGTAAGAACTGCACTGGGTGACCTGTCACATCACCGTGTTGCCTATGCTAAAGGACAATGATCAGATCCCAGTGAAAGGATACAGCACGCAGGGACAGTCACAGCGGGTGCCAACAGGACGCTCTGACACTGGGCAAGCCCTGTATGCCAATCCCGGAGGCTCCCACCACAGAACTTTATAACGGCTCTTCCTTTCCACGGCAAGTCAGATCCATTTCGATTCGGCCATTCTCTCTTGCGCATTCCACTCTGAGATTCTTAAGTGAGTGAAATCTCTTTATAAATCACTGCACATTAGTAAATTGCTCTGAATTGTACTTGAATTAGTCAATTTCTGAAGAATGCAACACCCATTATCTTTCTTGTAAATTTCAACCGGCATCACAAAGTATAATCTAGTCCTTAATTCACAGACTTGAATCTTTTCAAAAGAAGGCCTCAGATTCACTTATTTCAGTGTGATGCCCAAGCCGGTCTTTAGGTAGAAAATATTGTCTAATTTGTGGAAAACTCAATGCTTCATTCTCCTTGTCGTGGGATAGAGATGTGTATAATCCCTACCTCCCACTGGAAAATTTACACAGAAAGACACACACACACACACACACACGCACACACACATCATTTGATTTAACTCCCTGCATCATTTCTCACACCGACAAACAGGTGCACTGCTTTACATGTATTTCAAGAGCAGTATACTGTGCACCCCCATGTACACAGCCTGCTTGGTTTCTCTGTCAGTCTGTGTCCAACTGGGAATGAGAAAACATAATTATTTAAAGAGAAGAAGCTTAATATACATACCTGTCTGAGCTATGCTAGAAAAATAGCTCTAAAAGCTACTCTCAGGCTGAGGGCAAGTATGGACGGAAAGGCAATACTGGAAGAGGGACACCTCCCCAGGGCGGCTGTCTGGACCACTTGCTTTGTGGGTGCGCATGACTGGGTGCTGGGGTAGCTGGCTGGTTTTCTCATGCAAACACTTTTCTACAACCACAAAGCAAATAGCAACAGGGCTCTAAGGCACAAGTGAAGCACTGCGGGTGATGGGCAGATGGGCGTAGAGCAGGATGCCTCACGCAGGAGCGAGGCCTGGAGTGCTGGGTGTCCATGACAGAAGGACTGAAACAAAGTGGTCCTTAGGTCAGGCCCAGGGCTGTCATTTTCCCAAGCACCGTGCTCAGGTGTGTGGCAGGAATAGGAAACAACTGGATAACCCCACAGACGCACACCGTAGACAGAGAGATGCAAGGGGAACAAGGAAAAGCAAGCAATAAATCAGGAAGAGAAGCTTTGTCCTCAATGTCCTCTGCTGACAGAACTTCACACTGTGCTCACTGTTAGGAAGAAATGCTTAGCATCCAGTCCATTGCTACCGAATGGATACTGAAGGATGAATTTAGGGCAGAGACGTAAGATGTCCAACTCTGCGTCACGGATCTCTGGGTTTCATATGTAGACAGACTCTGCCAAAAGTGATCTAAGATCTAGAATCTTATGATTTCCATGGCATTCTGACTTCCACCGAGACAGCCATTCCATTCCAGGATCACCAGATCATTCATTCGCACAGTGGTTAAGATTCCAGGTACTCTGCAACGGAATTTCCTTGGTTCTCTTGGCACAGTTTCTGACGGGTTCACTTCCCAATGCATGGTTTTAGGTTCATCCTTTATTGTTTCCGTTCTCTCATTTGAAGTTGAGGATCACAACCCATTTCCTTGGAAGGATTAAATGACTTAATATGCATTAGAAATTAGAACAGTGCCTAGTCCAGAGTTAGCGCCCAATACATGTTAGCTTTTAAGAGTATTGTGGGGAGAGAAGCTGTGAGAGTGACTTCTCTTCTCTGGAAGGAGGTTCCACAAATCTGGGAGACAGCACTCTAAATGCGTTTACTCATGGAGCAGATTTATCGTGGTTTCCCTTGCAACTCACAGCAACTATATCAGCATTCCTGTGTGTGTGCATGGTACAGACACTAACAAGTTAGTATATCCATGCAAAATTCTCATACCACCTTTATCTCCCAATGACTCTTCCAAATATGTGTTCCCATTTCTTTTCCCACCTCCACTGTACAACCTGAGATAACTTTTTCAACTTCTGTTCCTTAATTTCTAAGTTGATGTGTCAAAACATACTCTATAAACAGAAAGAAACTTGTGTAGGGGTCAAAACATGATGCTCAGTTTTGAAGTTCTAAATTTGCACGTCCCCATTTTCTGAGAATGTTCCTACTTCGTTTATTTAAAGCATGATTTATGCAATGAAATTGCCAGGAACATATGCCAGTTAGTCTTAAAATGCTAAAATGAGAATCACTAGGTTTCCCACTCTGACCTTTGGGTGTAGCATTCATCTTCCAGTTTTTAAATAGTCACTTCTCTAGGGGTTGAATGGGTGGGTGTTCGATGATAAAATTAACACTGAACACGTCTACTCTCTGATTCTTTTCTTCATTTCCGTTCATTATCCTGAGTGCGATATGCAGACTTTCACTTCATTATTTTTCAAAGTGATTAACCTTGGGCAGATCAATGTTTTTTCTGTCCAAGTACAAAGGGCCAAGTTCGATCCTAAGCCAGACCACAGACCTAGCCAGCGCAGGGCAGCATAAAGAACTGATGTGAGCTCAGGGACATGACGGCAGTCCCCACGTGTGTACCTCTGTCATGGAGGCAGCACAGCATTTTACAGTTATCTTCATAGGTCTGTCTTTCCCATGTTACAGAACATTCTGCTGCAGAGTGAGACTGTGTCTTACTTATGATTTAAGACAAGTAAATAGAACACTGTTAGCATAGGGTAGATACCTAATAAGTGTGTTGTATAAATGAATGGCTGAAATTTGAAAAGCTGAAGATTCACTTGCTCATTTCCTTAAATCCTTTTCAGAAAATACAATCTATCTAGATACATAGCAGAGACAGAAGATCTTTTACAGTCTGCGGCATACAATAAAACATTTCCACTAAAACTGAGTGGCTCACAAGATTTATATTTGTGTCAGTTGTTTCAGTTCAGGAAAACTCAAACCTCCACTGAGTGACTAAATAACCATTTATCCTTTCTGAGGGTATCCAATGACAAAGATATCCAAAGTCAGAGGGAGAGTCTCTATAATACTCAACAGCTTTCTTCATCCAACAAATCTCCCTGCATGAAAGGCAGGTGTACCTCAGTGCAGACATGTTCAACTAGAGGATCAGAGGTGTCTCGGGAGGATTCAGATATATGTGTTTGAAGATACTAATCCTGCTTGCATTAAAGGGAACCTCACCACGAAGGAAAACAAAGCAACATCAAAGGATGAATGCAAAATGCAAATACCCAAATGTGGCAAATCAATCCTGACCTATGGTACACAAGTCCCAAATACAAGGTAGCAGCATAGTTGCTGACTGATTTTTGAAGCAGAGTCAGAAGCAAGGAAAAGAATGATTCATGGTACCTGGAGAGAGAGAAAACACATTAAATGGATAAATCAAAGCAAAATGTTGGAGAATTTCTTGGAGCATCAAATAAAGAAGATGACAAATCTGATTTCCCTGTGGCGGGCAAATAGATGAATGTTTCCACATCTCTGCAGATCAACACTAGGCACTATTACAGAAAACCACAGAATGAACCATAGAGAGAAGAGTTTAAAATGAAACGTAACCTCCATACTGCAGAAGTTTGGGGAAGGATAATGCATCATTCATCGATTCGTTCACTCATTTATTCAACAACATTTGTCAGATGCCACGGATTACTCACAAAAGCATGATAAATCAGATGGCATTTCACCATAAAAGAGCACAGCAATTAATGCAGATAAAAGCTAATAAGAGTGAGGTTGAAAAGTGCAAAAAAAAATTAAATTCAAAAAATGTTCATAGTAAAAGACACATTGCCATTAGTGCTCCTCAAAATATTTCTTCTTGCTTTGAGCACATTGCCAGTTGTTCTCGGCACTTGCTGAAGCAGTTCTGGACGTCCTCTTTCATGATATCTTGGGTTGCGCTGTTGTGGCTGCCTCAATGTCCTAAGTCAATTCTAAATACTTACCTTTCATGGTCATATTGACTTTGAGGAAGAACCAGAAGATGCATGATGCCAGATATGGTTAATAGGGTGCACGAAGACACACTGTAACATTTCTATATGCCTCCTTTTCCTTTGGAAGGCACTTGGTAGAAGCATTCAGTACATTTTTGGTCACACCTTATAAAAATAGGAAAGAAGACTTCAAGAACAGCTTCAGAAACTGGCAGGAACTGCAGGAGAAGTGTTCAAAGGAAGGGGGTATATTTTGAGGGAGATTGATGGATATGTGAATTTTACCATACGTTTTTTAAAATTTAAACATTTGCTATATATTTTTATCCCTCCTTACAAAGATAAATTGCTCTACAATGTTATAATTGCTATAATGAACACAGGGACACTTCTATGAGAAGAGACAACCGTGAAAAATCAAATGTACGTGACATGAAAGCAGGCTAAGAATGCTAAAACACAGGGCAGATACCTTCGTCTCTGCACGGGACAGCTGCAAAACCCTTTTTACTGTTCTTCCCATCAGTCTACCTCACTGAAGCCATTTCCCATAAAACAAGACGGATCTCTGTAAAACCTAAGTGCCACCATGCCCTATACAGAATCATTTTAAAATCTTCAGTTATGTGTCAGTTCTACTTAGAGCAAAGAAGTGACTTATTCCATGGCATTTAAGAATTTCAGGATCTAGCACTGTATGAGTTTCAGTCTCAGCTCCCTGCTTTCTCAACCCCATCTATCAGAAGGTTGTAGCTCGCCTGAGCTGCCATAATGGGAGCCTTAAACAGCAGATCTCTCCTCACAGTACTGGATGTGCCAGAGCAAGAGACCAGCAGGTTTTGTCCTTGGCTGTTCTGGGCCGTGTCCTCACACAGTCTTTGCTCAGGGTGTGCATCCCTGGATGTGTTTTTGAATCTAGATATCCTCATGTTCCAAGGATACTAACCAGATTGGATGAGGGTTCACACGTACAGCATCATTTTAACTGGATCACTTCTTTAAAAGCTCTATATCCAAATATAGTCATAATTTTGAGATACTGGTTGGGGATTGTTTAGGATTTCAATATATGAAGTTTGGGAGGTTACAATTCATTCCATAAATATGCATTTATTTTCAGTTCCTGAGGCCTTCCATGTTATCTCAAGTCTTCACCCATTCTATTTTGATGTTTCCCCTCTCACTTCGTAAGATTAAATCCACTCTTCGGATCTCAGGAAGTTTTTCACTGAATATCAATATCAAGAGAGTTTCCCCTTAAATAAGTTTTACTAAATTTCATTTACAGAAATCTGTCCTGTTGTCTTCACGGTCATATCACTCTTTAATCTAAAACTATTCATTATATGAAATCAAGAATACTTGTATGCCCAGATGTGGTTCTTTATTCATTTCATGAAATTAAATTAAATTTCATTTTATTTTTGCTTTGTTTCACTTGTTGTGTTCTCTACATTAAAGAAATAAGTCGTTCTTGTATTTAATTATCTGTGTTCTCTATTCCTTTATCTTTATTCTAATTATTTTCAGTCATTTGCCTTTGTGTTCTCTATTCTTTATGCAAACTCTAGACTCACACATCAACTGTGCTTATTATTTTACTCTGGTTTATATTGTATTTATTGAATAAACAGAATAAATATTGAAATGTGACTTCTTCAGAGAGCAGGTTTTCCTAAATTTATAGCTTTCTTTGTCATGCCATTTTATTATCTTATTTCCTTATCTATGAGACATATAAAGAATTTAACAATGATAGGAAAAATGATAGGCACTAAAAAACAGAAATAAAATCTATGCTTTCTAGAGAAGTAAAGGAAAATTAATAATAAAAACTAATCAATGGTAAAGGCAGAAAAAATGTAATAAAAGCCAAATCAATCCCAGAAGACAGAAAATAAGATAGACTTGTTGACTTTATGACAGTCTGATTTTAAGGATGATACAATGTAAAAGCTAAAATAAGGCAAAAGATTCAAATATACCAGCAATAGTTACAAATATAAGTGAAATATTTACCTATTTACATATCCTGAAAAAAATCAAATATTTTTAATCCAGGAAAGCATTTTAAAGAGTTAACTTTAGAGAAAAAAAAAAAGAGCTAGGAAGTTCAAAGTGGAAACAGAAAAATATCTAAAAGGAAAATCTTCCTCAAAAGCAAACTTGGAGAACATTAATATTGAAAAAATTTCAAGGCAAAAAGTTTTAATGGTGATGAATCAAAGCCACCACAAAAACCCTGAAGATGTAATGAGCCATAGGTACACTGGTTTTGTTGTTATTGTTGTTTGGTTTGGTTTGGTCTGGTACCAGGGGTCAAACCCAGGACTCTGCACTTGCCAAGTAGGCACTTATGCCACTGAGCTACATCCTGAGCCCTAGGTACTGATACTGTAAAGCAAAATCATAGAACTAGAGAAAATTAAGAAAGAATGTTAACTGTAGGAAAAGATTTTAGTTATTTCTTTCACAAACAAATTGCTTATGCAGCAAAAAGAGTAATAACGTTAAGATGTTTGTAAAACAATGTTAACAAGCTTAATGTACTTTTACAGAATCATTCATCTAACAAATAATCAATATATATTATTTATTATTACATGAAACTCTCCTAAATCTGATAAGGCACAACAATATTTCATCATATCTAAAATTTTTGATAAGAGGTTGCATTATTTTATAGACAAACAAGAAGGATACCACTGATAAAGTCTATAAATTATAAGACATAACATAATTCTAGGAATGTGGAAATGTAAAAAAAAAATGTACATTTTGCCGGGCATGGTGGTACTTGCCTGAAATTCCAGCAGCTTGGGAGTTTGCAGCATGAGGATTTTAAGCTTAAGGGCAGCCTGGGCAATTTAGCAACTCAATGAGACACTGTCTCAAAATTGAAAAGTAGAAAAATGCTGGAGGAAGCTCAATGCAAAGGGCCCAATACCACACACACACACACACACACATACACATTTTATCATAAATTAAATAGCAAAATTAACAGAGCAATTCAATTATTTTATAACAATGACATGTAGCAATTAACAGAGTATTTCGAAAAGTCTCAGATATTTACCAAGTTTCCTCATTATGGTAAAATTAAACAACAATGTATATTAATACACAATTCTGGCATACATGTATAGAGAGAATGCAAGCTTCTCAATTAAATTCAATTTTTCTCTGCTTCCTGGACACACAGTCACATAATATTTCCCAGTCCCTTCCTTCATGCCTTTAGGCTCGGCTGTTAGTCAGAGCTTAGCCAATGAAATGTGATAGGCTGTAATATATGTAACTTCTGGGCTAAGTTCTTAAGAAGTCAGTGTGTCTCACCCATGTTCTATTCCCTCCTCTCAGTGAAGGGAACATAAAATGCATGACAATGCGTAAATGAAGATGGGAAGGATCAGCATGATCTAAGACTTGAAGCTTGTGGATAATTCCACATCTCCCGCCAAACCAGAAACTTACCTGAGCGATCATACAAATGCTAAATGAATGTTTATTATATATAGGCAGTGACACTTTGAATTTATTTATTGCTGCAGAAATTATTTTTATAACTAATAAATTAGTAGAGTGGAGCATACAGGAAAATTTATGGTAATAAATGACATTGATTCAAAGAAATTTTAAAGTAAGTAATTATTCTATATGAAAAATACTAAAAGAATAGTAAAACTAAAGAAGATATGTATAAGAATATAATATCAAAGACCAGATCCCATCAGAAAACACAAAATAAAGGGCCAGAGGTTATCAACAATGCAAAGAACCCAGTCACTGAAATGACTAACATGCCAATAATTTTAGTGGGATTGATCAAAAGAGAAAGATTAATAAAAGAAACATAATCATATACATAAAAGCAGTCAAATGTATGAGAAAATCAAGTCTACATCATCACCACAAAAACCTGGTAATTTTTTGGTTACCAGAAGATGGTTAATTTTCTGTGTATGAATTACAAAAGTACAGTTTCTTCCCATTTCACAATGTCTATTGTACTTTTTGTATCTTATTTACTCTTTCAACTTCTTATACTAGGGAGACAATATAATGTTTACACATGTGAGTCTGATTTATTTCATTTAAGATTATGGTCTGAAGTTGCATTCACTTACCTATAAAAGATTCAAGTCTCTCCTTTACAACAGAGTAATACTTCACTGTATAAAAATCCCACAACTTTTCTATCCATTCCTCAGTCAATAGGCATTTGGATTGTACCCAAGATTTAGCTACTACAAGTTGTGCTGTTATAAACATGGGTGCACATATATCACTGTGGTATGATATTTTTGATACTTCTGGGAAGATAGCCAGAAGGGGAATATCTGGATAAAATAGAACCTGAAATCCTAGTTTTTGGGGGAATGCTCACACTGATTTCCACAGTGGTTGCACCAGTCTGCATTCCCACTAACAGTGGAGAAGTGTTCCTCTTTCCCCACAACCCCTCCAGCATTTGTTATTGCTTGATTTCTTGGTGATAACCATTCTTTCTTGGTTGAGATGGAATCTCAGTGTTGTTTTAATTTACATCTCTCAAATGACCATGACGTGAAACATTTTTTCATATACTTATTTGCTATTTGTATTTCTTCATCAGAGAAGTGCATATTCATCTCAGCAAAGAGAAACTCGGATGAGGGAAAGGAGAAAAGAAGGAAGGGAAAAGGAAAAAAATATATATGTGATAATAAAGATAGTTACATTAATGATTGCTATTACCTCATTGAAAAGAAAGGTTTGTGGCTATATTGTTTGATCAGCTTTTCATGCCTAGATCTTATAATATGAGCAACTACTTTGGATATAACAATATGTATGGGTGATAACTATTGTTACCCCCCTACTAACTACTTTGGATATAACAATATGTATGGATGATAACTATTGTTACCCCCTACTATCCTGTTTTGAAATTTTGTATCATTTTTACTGTTTTTCCTCTTTAAAATAAAAACAGTGTACAATAAAAATACATTAGAAATGGAATAATTATGAAACAAAATATATTTGTCAACAATCTTAATACAAGTAATAACATACCTGTTAAGGTTTATATCTCGATATCCCCCAAAGTCTCAAGCATCAAAAGTGAGGGTTTTATAGGTGATTGGATCACAAGCATGTAGCCTGTGTCTATCTTTTACCTGCTCCCCCCTTGTTCTCTCCCTCTCTGCTTCCTGCCCACCGTGACATAAGCAAACCTTCTCTGTTGTCCCCTCTACCATGCTGCCCTACCTTGAAGCAAGCTGACTATGGACTGAAACCTTTACAAACTGTGAGCCAAAATAAACTTTTCCTCTTACACCCATGGGCATCAGGTATTGTGGCCCAGAGACAAGAAAATTAACCAGGACAGATTGCTGTACCAGAGAAGTGAGGTTACTGCTGTTATGCTACCTGATCATGGGTTCACAAGCTTTTACAACTGGTTTGTGAGAGGAGTTTGAAAATGTTTGGAGATGTTGGGTGGAAAAGAAACCCTAAAATGCTGTAAATTTAGTTTGATGGAAGATTCTGTTCAGAACTAAGAAGATTGGAACACTGATAGTAAATGAGGAGAAGAAGGGTTGAAGGGAGAGGAGGGGAATGGGGGATAAAAGAGTCAAGATCTATTATGTGCAGGTACAAAATCCCTACGTGGTCAGTTAATATATCAAAAATATACCAATAAAATGAATTAAAAAGAAAAAGCAAGGTGTGACACCTATAACGTCAGCACTTGGGAGGTTGAGGCAGGAGGATCACCGTGAGTTTAAGGCCAGCCTGGGCTACATCGGCAAGTTCAAGGCCAGCCTAAACTACATAGCGAGATCCTGTATCAAAAAAATGCAGAAAGTAAAGACCAGGTTCATGAGGTTTCAATTGGGAAGATAGATTCTACTGGCAGTTGGACTCCCAGCCAAGTGTGCTATGTTCTGGAATAATATTTCTGTATTTTGCTCATGTTTGGAGACATTACAAGACACTGAAATTAAGGGTAGTAGATTAATTAACCTGGTGGAAGAAATTTCAAGGTGGTCTAATGTTTCAGTGGTGGCATGGCTGCTGTAGGGGGGCTTTTAGCAAGCTCTACCTTGAGACTCAAGAGCTAGAAATCACAGCTGAATGATTTAAAAGTTTTGAGTTTCACTAGAAAGGAAGCTCTTATACAGTTGGGGCCTACAAAGATGGATCAGAGGAGAATTTGCTTGCTGAAAAGATCAACATTAAAAGAAGCTTTAGAATAGGACAGTAGGAAAAATGCCTTGAGGGAATGTGAGGAAACAAGACTTCACCCTTTGCAGGTTCAAAATTACAAAGGCAAAAGACTTCGTTTTGATAAGAGAGCTCCAACACACCATGTTCCAGACTACTGGCTGCCTATGAATTTTTTCCTTGGGAATCAGTTCATAGCATTCGGCTATTCAGGCAGTCAGAGATTCCCACACACATGAGAGAAGGAAACCTGGCTACTGCTCCAGCTAGCAGCAGACTTCAGTGTCATTCACATGGTGCTGGTTTTAGGTGCATGCAGAAACCCAAGAATTGTGGAGTCAGGGATTTTTCCATGCCAATCTTAGAAGTAGGCCTGGGAGGCCTGGTGGTGTGCCCATGAGAGTGCACTGTGTAAAGTTGTGAGTGTGAAGCTGAAAGTGTATCACAGATCCCAGGATGTTGAAAAAGCCAGGAATGTGGATGATTTGAGAAAAGCTATAAGGAGTGAGCAATGCCAGCCTAAGAGAGAAGCTATGAAGGCTACAACTACTGGCAGTGCTGCAGAAGTAGGGCCAGTAAAGCCTTTTAGAGTTCACATCTTGCCACAAATTGCCCTATGTGTTAGATATGGAACTACTCGACTTAATGTTTGCTCTGCTGAGTTTCCATCTTGCTTTTATCCATTCCTTTCCATCCCTTTTGTCCTCCCATTTGGAATGGGAATGTTTACCCTTTGTGTTTGCATGTCAGCCATGTTTTACTTTTTTGATTTTTAAAGGAGCTCAAAGCTAAAAGCTTCCCTTAAATCTCACAAGAGTTTTGGGACTTGGACTTTTCAGCAATGCTGAAAATGTTAGGAATTTGGCAAACCTTACAGATGGAATAAATGAATTTTGCATAATGGGATGCAAATGAATCTTTTGGAAGCCAGAGGGAGAACACTATAGTTTATGTCTGGATATTCCCCCAGAGCTTCATGCACTCATGGGTGATTTATGGATGTGAATGGGTCAAGTCGGCATGACCATGGTCTATCTCTTCTGCATTTTTCCCTCAATCTCTCTCTTTCTCTCTGCTTCCCACCCACCATCCCATAAGCAAGCTTCCTCGGCCATGCACCTATGCTTTGCCACTCTACCATGGAGCCAGCCAGTGGTAGACTGAAACCTCTGCAAACTGTGAGCCAAAATAAAACTTTCCCCCATACTGTTGTGGGTGCTGGGTATTGTGTCCCAGTAACAAGAAAGTAAGACAATACCAATAAAAAGTCACAGGCAGACATCCTTCTCTTACAAAAATATCTTTAGAGCACAGAATAAAAACTAATAGCAAACATATTAGTTCTAAAGAAAGGAGGAGACAGTTGAAGGTATAAAAAATTTCATGCGCAATTGTGACTACAGGTTAGAAGATTATACAAATTATTAACATTTTAAATCTTATTTTGCATACTTTTAAAAATTGTGAATAATATAGTTTATTAAAAATATACCAAGTGGTTAAACTAAAAATCTCTAAACCTAATAAAATACAACTATTAAACTGATAGCATCTTTTAAAAACATTTCTATTAGATTCAGTAATGAGACAAAGATTATTTGCTATTACTACTAGTATTTATGTATGGGAGAATCAAACAAACTTAATGTAAAAATGTAAGAGAATCAAGAGTAACTGTCTTGGGAAGGAAAGGATAAATTATAATTATTAGTAGATCAAGTGTTTATATATTAATATAGGAAAAACTCTAAATAAAAATGATTAGACCTAAAAAGATAGTTCATTGATATTGTTGCTAATCAGATAAAAATAAAACATTCAGCAGAAGCAAGTAGGAGTATAGAAAGAGAATAGAAAGGGACCAAAGTAATTAAAATACCTGATAGATAGATAGATAGATTCTCCAAAACAAGTATAACTATTTTGCATCACAAACATACAGTATTTAAAAAAATGAGCTTAGAGTTTTCCAAATTATTTGTTTTTAAAGTCAGTGGCATGGAGTTCTGCATCCATCAATGAAATAGTGAGGTATTGTTGCTCACATATAATTCAAAAATGTTTGTAATTTCAGAGTTATTTCATATAAACCAAGGCAGAAACTGGAGTGAAACTGAATCGTAAAATGAAAACGTGGCATTTCGGGAGATTGACGTCTGAACAGTCTTACTAAAATGACTCCTCCTAGGATGGGTCATGGAAAGGCTAGAACTCTGGCTTGAGGAAACAGGACACTGAAATGGATCTCACAAAAGAGTTGGAATGTGAATGAAGTTCCAAAAAAGTGAAAGTGTAGGAAAAGGGGAACCCCCAAACCTCCATCTGACCTTCTCATAAATCCCTGACTGATCTTGGTGTTATTGAAAAATGCTATTGAGGAGGCTGAAATAACAAGTTGTCTACTGGAGAAAGATTGGAGGGTTAAGTCCACTCAAGTTAATGGCTTACTAAAACAAAATTAATACAATCAGATGAAAACACAGGCCTAGAGTCTCCCAAAAACCACATTTTTTAACTGTTACACACAAAAGCACCAAGAGTGAAGAAAAAAAACAAAAACAAGCAATAGTATGGTTTGATCAGGATTTGTGTTCACCAAAACTCACACTGAGGCTTGGTCCTCAAGGTCAAATGTGGGACTGTAAAGAGGTGATTAGGTCATTAAGAAAGACTGATGCCATTTGGCAGGAACAAAGAAGATCTTGCTCCCATGAAAAGGGAATAGATTCTGCAAGACAAGGTCTTTGCAAAGCTCAGCTCTCCTGTCTGTTCCTTTCCCCGTGAACTTACTGACCACTGTTGCACTTACTTCCACAGTGTGATGTAACCTGCACATGTTACAAGCCAGTACAAGTCTCGTGTCAAATGTAGCTACCTGACTTTGAACTTTCTTGCCCGCAGAATCAGGAGCTAAATAAAGCTCTCTTTATAAATTAGCCCATCAAAGAAAATAAAACCCAAATGACCTAGATGTTATAAAAGTATCAAGTAAGGACTTTCAGCCATCCATTACTAAAAAACATTCAGAGATTTAAAGGATAATATGGCCAAAATATATAAACAAATATAAAATAGATTTTAAAAATTGACACCATAAAAAGATGATAAGCAAAAAGTCCTAGAATGAAAAATGCGTGTATAGGAAACAAAAAGTCTCATTGGCTTAAAAGTAGCCTTGACAGTCAGAAGACAGAGTGAGTTAAAGGCAAATGAAAATAAGTATAGATATATAAACAAAAAGGACTCTTAGAGAACTGGACGAAGTGGTCATAGATTGCTTGATTTCTCAGAAGTAGAGAGGCTATGCATAAAGCAGAAAATATAGACAAAGAAGAAATAAAAACTTCCCAAATTTGACAAGAAATATAAACTCCAGAATTAATAAGCTCAGTAAGTCCCTGAGTGTTCAGCTCAGCCAGGGGAAAACAACACACTGTTAGGTGACCCACAACCCTAATGACAACCAACTTCTTAACAGAATAAAATGGAGTTCAAAAACAATGTGGAAACATTTTTAAAAGTATCTTTAGAAAATATCTATTGGTTAGTTTGTATATCCAACAAAAATAGTCTTCCAAATAAGGGTAAAACAGAGATATTTTCAAATAAATAAAAACTGAATTTTTCTCCAGGATAATTATGGCATCAGAAATACTGAAGTAATTTCTACAGCCTTGTTGTGGGTAAGGTCCTGTGTCCCCCCAAAGCTTCATGTAATCATGGGTGCAGCTGAGTCTGGAGTTCATGATTGGCTTGTTGTCTAGTGCTGAGATTGGCAATATGAGTGTTGCACCTGCCCAGGGGTGGAGCTGACATGCAGTGTAAGGATGAGGGGAAGGTGTGTCTTCTCTCCCTTGCCAGTTCACTCTTGCTGTTGAAGCAGCCACGAATGGCTGCCCCACCATGCCACACTGTGTTGGAGGCAACTAAGTATGGACTGAAACCCCTGAGAACTATAAGAAATACACCTTTCCTTCCCTAAATTTGGGTGTCAAGTATTCTGTCTCATCAATGAGTAAAAAGTAACTAAGACAGAATTTGGTACCAGTGGAGTGACTAAACGTTACCATGTGGTTCAAGAGCCTTTGGAAATGACTTGTGGGAAGAGATTGGAAAGGTTTGGAGATGTCACCTAAATGCATAGAGCTGGAACAGCATTAACTATTCTGTAGAGGAGATCTGGTCAGAGCTCAGAAGACCAGAAGGCTGATAGAAATCCTGCTGGTAAAGACCAGGCTTGGGAGGTTTGTGCTGGGAAGAAGGACTGCACTGGTTGTTGGACTCCACATGATGTGTGTTATGGCTTGGCAGAAAGCTTCTCTGTATTTTGCTCTTGTCCAGCGACTTTGCCCGAGACTGAGATTAAAGGTGATAGACTGATTCATCTGACAAAGGAAATTTCAAGGCAATTGAATGTTGAGGCAATGGCATGGCTATTATTGAGGGCTTTTGGCCAGATTTATGTTGTGAATCAAGAGCAAAGAGCCCAGCAGGGTGTTTCAAAACATTGTGAGTTTGGCCAGGAAGCTGTGGACTCTAAAGATAGAGCTGAGACCTCGATTGCTGAGAAGGAACAAAGAAATAAAAATGATGGCCTGGGGGCATTGCAGGAAGCAGCAGGCCTCCACACTTTGCAGCCTCAGCCCTTCAAAAGTGAAAGAGTTTGCTTGGAGGAGAAAGTCACAGAGCTCCATGTTTCACAGTGGTGATGGAGGCCACAGGAGATTCCAAAATGGCAGCAGCCATACCAGATTCCAGAATGGCAGTGGCATGGAGGAGCTTTTCCTCACTATCAGGTTCAGAGAGCTCAGCAGTCCAGGCACTTGACCCTTACAGCCAAGAGATAGGAAAGCCTGGCTACTGCTCCAGCTGGCAGCAGACCTTGGCGGCATCCACATGAAACTGGTCTTAAGTGCAAGGAAAATGTGCAGCTTCCACCCTGACTGCAGAGGGCAATATGTAAAGATGTAAGGGTGAAGCCAAGGGTACAATGGAAAACCCAGAAGTTTGAAAAATCCAGGATCATAAATCGTCCAAGACAACCTGCAAGACTCAAACAGAATGAGCGTAAGAGAGAAACTATGAAAAATGGAGCCCCTGGAAGTGCCACAGGGGTGGAATCACTCAAACCTTTTGGAGCCTGCAACCAGATTGCTTCAGATGCTGAGCATAGAACTCCAGGACTTAATGTTTGCCCTGCTGGATTTTGGACTTGTTTTGGTTCCAATGCTTTGTATTCCCCTGTTTGTAACTTTTGGAATAGTAATGTTTATTGTGTGCCTTTCCATTTTGGAAGTGTTTAACTTGTTATCATTTGTGCAGGGGGTTAATGTTAAGAGTTTGCCATAGATCTTGGAGGAGATTTGGGATGTGGACTTTTCAGCAATGCTGAGACTGGTAGAACTGTGGCAACTCTTGGGAATGGACTAAATGTCTTTTTTTAAAGGATATACGTGAGTCCTTGGGGGACCAAGGGTGGAATGTTGTGGGTAAGGTCCTGTGTCCCCCAAAAGCATCGTGGAATATTGGACAGGGTTGAGTCTGGCATTATTGATTGGCTTACTGTCTAGCACTGCGACTGGTGATATGAGTGTTACACCTGCCCAGGGGTGGAGCCAACATACACTGTAAGGGCAAGGGGAAGGCTTGTCCTCTCTCTCTTGCCAGTTCATGCTAGCTGTTGTGGCAGCCATGAATGGCTGCCCCACCATGCCACGCTGCCTTGGAGCCAACTAAATATGGACTGAAATTCCCAAGAACTGTAAGAAATAAACTTTTCCTTCCCTAATTTGGGTATCAGGTGTTTTGTCTCAGCAAGGAGAAAAAAAGTAACCAAGAGAAGGCTTAATGGTAATGACACCAGATGGAATCTTAGCTCTATAGGAAGAAATGAAAAAATGACCAACATAAAATCTGACATAAATATGGAAATACATTTTCCTAATTTCTTTAAGATATAGAAAACTGGGGCAAAATTATAATATTGTCATGGATAAAATAATAACTACAATAAAATAATGATAAAACATCTTTGAAAGGCAAGGTATACAAATATGTTAAGTTTTGTTAGTTTGTCTGACTGGTATTTTATTAACTTCAAGTAGACTCAAGAGAATGTATATCATAAACCCTAGATTAACTATTAAAATAATTATGCACTGAGGTAGAGTTAAAGAGTCATTAAATAATTAAAAACATTAATCCAAAACATGGTAGAGAATGCAAAATGGATGATGAAAAATTATATAGGACAAAACAAATAGCAAAATATATAGACCTAAACCTAACTATATCCAAAATTACATTAAATATAATCTAAAAATTCTGGTTATACAAGATAATAGGATAAAAATTAGTCTATCTACATTAGATGTACTCAAATATAGAGAAACATAGAGGATAAGTTAAAAACACAACAAAAACAAAATGTTCAAAGTAACCATAAGAATGCTGAGACGGTAGTTTGGTATATGTTGTATCACACAAATTACATTTTAGACTTCAAGAAAAGAGATATTACTAGAGGTGATGAGGAAATGCTCACAACAACAGCTGTGCTTCTTCAGAAAGTTAAAGGAATTATATGTGGAATGTGCTGAATAATAGAACTTTAAAATACATGAAAAAATGGACTTGTGGGGTGGAGATAAACCCATAATCAGTAGATATTTGATGTTTTAATCCCTTTTATTAGCAATATAAAACAATAATGAAGCATATAGAGTAAATCATACTTGAGGACATAAAATAAGTTCTAATCCATTTCAGCAAACTACAATATTATAGAGTATATGTTCATATGAAAGTGACATTAAGTTTGAAACCAATAACAGCAAGTTCTCAAATGACACAATAAGTATTTGAAAATTAAATGACACACTAAATCACAAAAAGATCACAAGTAGAAAATACTTTAACTGAATTAAAGATAAAACATATTGGATATATTGGATGCAGACCAATGAGTGCTTAGAAGAAAATTCATGGGTTTAAATTCTCATACTAAAAAAAGAAACCAAGGTAGCAGCACGTGCGTGTAATCCCAGCAGTCAGGGAGCCTGAGACCGGAGGATACCAGATTTCAGTTCTACCTGGGTAACTTAGTGAGACTGTATCTCAACATCAAGAGGAAGAAAGAGAAGGAGAGGCAGAGGGAAGAAATAATCAATCGATCAGTCAACTCTAGAGTGGTATTGTATGCCTGTAATCCCAGTACTCTGGGAGGTTTAGCCATGGGAGTCACAAATTCAGGTGTAACCTTGGAAATTTAGTGATTTAGTGAGATCCTATTTCAAAAGAATAAACTAAAATAAAAACATTCTGGGCATGTAGCTCAGTCCAAATGCCCTGGGAATATAACTCAGTGGTTGCTCGTATGGAAAGACAAACAAACAAAAACACTTAGAATGATGGCCTCAGCTTCTGATTTAAGCTCATAAAAAATGAAACATATCCCATATTCATTAGCTAGAAGAGTTATATAAAGATTGGGTAAGTAAAGAAGAAAGCATCACTAGAAATCAGGGAAATAAAATATAATTAATTAAGAAAGCAATCCACAAAACTTATATCTAGCTCTTTGAAAAAATTAATAACCTTTATAAATCAGCACAAAATTTAAATAATTGGAGCCGGGCGTGATGGCGCATGCCTTTAATTCCAGCACTCGGGAGGCTGAGGTAGGCGGAGTGTTGTTGAGTTCGAGACCGGCTTGGGCTACAACGTGAGCGCAAGGCCGGCCTGAGCTACACAGTGCGACTCTGCCTCAAAAAACTAGGGCTGGGAGTTTGGTTCAGTGACTTAAGTACCTGTCTGACAGGCGCGAGGTTGTGAGTTCAATCCCCAGTGCGGCAAAAATAAATAATTAAATAAATAAATAATTGCTGTATTTATTTTTGTTTTGATTTGGTTTTTTTGAGATAGGTTCTCACTGTACAGCGCAGGTTGACCTTGAATCTATTATGAACCTCCTACCTCAACCTCCCAAGTGCTGAGATTACTAAGCCCAAAACATAATTGCTTTATTTAGTTGAATAATTAAGTACTTAAAATGAGAAAAGTAAGAAAATACATATTATAATATTAGAAATTAACCTAATAAAGGAATTTAGGAAAACTGTACAGATAATACCTTTTGAAATTGTAAAATATTGAATAAGTATCCTAAGATCAGAAAAGAAAAAGAATCTTACATGATCACAAAAAATAACTCAAAATAGGTCAGACACAAAAATGTAAAATGCAACACTATAAAACTTCTAGATAAAAAACAAAAATTACATGTGGGTTTGATTATTATAGTTTTTTTTTTTTTTTTTTTTTTTTTGCGGCACCAGGATTTGAACTCACAACCTCATGCCTACCAGGCAGGCGCTTAAGCCGCTGAGCCAAACCCCCAGCCCCAGTTTTTTGAGGCAGGGTCTCACTATGTAGCTAAGGCCAACCTTATGCTCGCGTTGTAGCCCAAGCTGGCCTCAAACTCACAACGCTCCGCCGACCTCAGTCTCCCGAGTGCTGGGATTAAAGGCGTGCACCACCACGCCTGGCTGACAGATTATTATAGCTTTACAGTACAGTATGAGATCAGGGACTGTGATGTCTCTGGATTTTTGCTTCTTTCTCAAAAGGTCTTTAAGTTTGGGGGGTCTTTTGAAATTCCACACAAATTTCAAGATTGTGCTATTGCTGAAAATTTCATGGGAAATTTGATAAGGATAGTATTGTGTCTGTAGATCAATTTTGCACTGTATACATTATCACAATCTTAACTTTTCTAGCTAATAAATATGGGATATATTTCCATTTACTTATGTCCTCTTCAATTTCTTTCCTCAGTATTTTATAGTTTTCACTATACAGAAATTTTGACTTCTTGGTTAAAGTTATTTATAAGTATTTTATTATTTCTGATGTTATTGCAAATTAAATAATTTTCTTTCTCTTTTTTTGGATAGTTCATTATTAGTGCATAGAATTCCAATTGCTTTTTTGCATATTGATTTTATATCCTTCAAGTTTACCAAATTCATTTTTTAGTTGTAATAAACGTTAGGCTTTTCTGTATGCATATAAGATTATGTTTCATGGGCAAGCAATGTAATTTCTTTTTTTTTTTTTCTGGATGCCACTTATTTCTCTCTCTTGCCTAACTGGTTTGATGAGGACCTGCAGTACCATCCTGAATGGAAGTGGCAAGAGTGGGCCCCTGGCTTTGCTCCTGACTGTAAAGGAAAGGCTTTCAAAACAATGAAATTGGACCCTGTGTTACAGCATATATGCAATTAACTTGAAATGGATAAGGAATGTAAAATACAAAAACTCCTAAAACTCCTCAAAAATAAAGAAAGAGACTGGACTTAGTCAAAGCAATGATTTTTCAATACGACACTAAAAGCACACCCAACAAAAACAAAACAAGGGAGACTACCTTAAACTAAAAGCTTTCCGAAAGCAAAGCCATCAACTACATGCATGTCAAGGCAGCTTATGAAATAGCATGAAATCTGCAATATATACGTAAAATGAATCATACACAAAACACATAAAGAATTCACACAACTCAGGAAAAGCAAAAATAAAACATGAAAATAAAATGTTTATATTTTAAATGATTCACTAAAGAATAAACACCAAAACAATCGAATGTCAACAAACATTCATTTTCTATACTATCCAGGGACAATTATCTGCATACTTGTCTAAGTACCTAATAGCAAATTAAAATATAAAATCTGGTTCTCTCAAGATACGACAAAAACAAAAACAACTAAATCCATTCTCCACTAGTGGGAGAATAAAAAGGTAAGTCATTTTAGAGGGCAACTTGTCAATATCTGAATACACTATAGTATAAAATCTGTGACTTGGCAATGCTGATTTTTAAATATATGCCTAAGGGAAACTCTTGCACAAACTTACCACAGGAGATAAGCATGAAAATATCTATCGTAGCAGTGTCCTTACTTAATGGAATGAATAACAAATTATTGCACATTCATGCAATCCATACAGCAATAAAAACTAGATTAATGTATGGGAAAATGGATAGATTTTAAAAACATAATACTGTATAATAACATAAATTCTGGAAAAATGCATTTATTATGACAGCATCAGTATATATTTTTAAAACAACAATATAAAGCAATGTTTTGCTTATGGGTATATCAGTGACAAAATAATAAATATATGAACCAAAAGGGTACATACCATATTTGAGACTGCATTTATCTCCAGGAAAAGAAGGTAAGATAATGCAACTGCAAGTAAGGACTTCATCAATATCCATAATGTTATATATCTCTTATTCTTAAAAGAAACCAAATGATACCTGAAGCAGAAGCAATAAATTGACATTTCTTCATTCTGGCTAGCAAGTGCTCATGTATTTGATATTTTTAAAATGTAGAATTTCCTATGATTTTGCAACTTACAGACTTTTATTATGAAAGACAAAGTTCATCAAGATTGAAAAATAATTCAGCACAATCCAGAAAAAAGTGGAAGCAAGGTGTTGTCGTTTATTTTCACCTGTCAACCCCCAAACCAAAAATCATGCACATGTGAACATTTCTAATCATGCAATTTACAATCCCAGAGCAGTTTATCCTAACTCTAAAGAGGAAATTATTTTCCAGTTAACATAAAAATCTATAGTAGCATCACTTTTTCTGTGTGGATCTTTAATATTCGAAGGCCTCAACTGCTTGTTTTTTCCTAATCTTGAAAGAATATTGTTGAAAGATCTCAAGAAAAGGAGCAAATGAGCACAAGTGCTCCAGTAAGGGAATAAAAGTCTTTGACTTAAAGTGTATGCGTCCCAAGGCATTTATCCCAAATTATGTAATATGCAGAAACTTCTAAGCAAGAGGCCACTGAAACTTACTAAGTAGGGGGAATTGAAGTAGTGGGATGAAGAGGCGGGAAAAGAAAAGGAGGGAGGAAAGGAAGAAGAGGGAAGGAAAAAAAGAGTGAGATGAGCGAGGGAGAGAAAGAGAATATGAATAATTGCTCATCTCTAGAGTGAACATATTAATTTTAAAAAGAGCAGAAAAGAAAGCCTCCCAAGTTGTGTACTTGATTGTATGATTAGTCTGTTTTTAAGTATTTTACCTGATTTCTTTTCATTATTTTTGTAGATAAACTGATCTTGGTAATACTGTACATAGCTGTTTGAAATGCCAGAATGACTTCTGACTGTTCCAGGGTTTTCAAAATATATTTTATCTGTTATTAGCCATTTGACTGATAATACTGGCTAATATATTTTGCAAAACAAGTGTCTTTTTTGTTTTCTCAAATTTGGCCTAAAACATTCTTGCACTTGTCTATTTGACTTGTGTCTCATTAACATTGACTGGCATATTAAAAGTCACACTGAGCTTACATTAAAAAAAAAAAAAGAGCAGGCACAGAAAATTCTCAATTTTAACTTATCCACAAATGAAAAGCTGGTGAAAGCGTAATAGAGGAGCATGCAGAGTCAGAATGGAAATCAGTGATGGCTGTGGTGAGAACTACGAAGCACAGTGCTTTCTCTGTGAAGAAGGGAAGGTCAGTAGGACCCCTGACCTTGAGTTATCGTAGGATGAAGCTTTAAATGACCCATTGCAGTGAATGTTGGAGAGTTTAAGAGGCTGCTTAGACCAGTATGAGGAATAAACAGAAAGAGAGGAAATAGTTTGTGTAGTGTGGTAGTTCAATTAAATACAAAATTAAAACTCAGTCTTGAGTTTGGACAAACGCATTGCCATGAACATGTCACTCAAATCCAGACGTTGAACAGTTCTAGTACCCAGGAATACTCCTACAGGTTGTAGTCAGTCACATCCTGTACTCTTAGGAGTTCACAGGTACTCATTGGAATGTGTCTCAGTTACTTTTCACTATTACTGAGACAGAACACCTGATGCTGAAAGTTAGGGAAGGAAAGGTTTATTTCCTACAGTTTTCAGGGGTTTTGGTCCATACTCAGCTGGCTCCAAGGCTGCATGGTGTTGTGAGGCAGCCATTCATGGTGGCCACCAAACAGCAAGGTGAACCAGTGAAAGACAGAAAGACACACCTTCCTCTCACCTTTACACTGTGTGTCAGCTCCACCCCTGGGCAGGTGCAGCACTCACACCACCAATCCCAGTGTCAGACAACAGACCAATCCCAAAAGCCAGACACAGCACTAGACAGCAAACAAATCATGAATGCCAGACTCAGCCCTGTCCAATATTACATGACACTTTGTTGGGGGCCATCTGACCAACCACACTATAACATTCCACCCCTGGCCCCCAAAGACTCATGTACGTCCTTCATACAAAAGACATTTAGTCCATTTCCAAGAGTTGTCACAGTCCTACCAGTCTCAGCATTGCTGAAAAGTCCAAGTCCCAAATCTCCTCTGAGATCTACGGCAAACTCTTTGTGTGTGTGTGTGTGTGTGTGTGTGTGGCACCAGGGATCAAACTCACAGTGTCATGCCTGCCAGACAGGTGCTTAAGTCACTGAGCCAAACTCCCAGCCCTATGGCAAACTCTTAACTATAACTCCCTGTACAAATGAAAACAAGTTAAACACTTTCAAAATGGAAAGGCATAAGATAAACATTACTATTCCAAAGGTTAGAAACAGGGGAATACAAAGCATTGGAACCAAAGCAAGTCCAAAATCCAACAGGGCAAACATTAAGTCCTGGAGTTCTACTCTCAGCATCTGAAGCAATCTGGTTGCAAGCTCTAAAAGGCTTGAGTGATTCCACGCCTGTGGCACTTCCAGGGGCTCCATTTTTCATAGCTTCTCTCTTAAGCCCACTCTGCTCAATTCTTGCAGGTTTTCTTGGATGACTCATGTTCCTGGCTTTTTCAAACTTCTGGGTTTTTCATTGTACCCTTGGCTTCACCCTTACATCTTTACATGTTACCCTCTGCAGTCAGGGTGGAAGTTGCACATTTTCCTTGAACTTAAGACCAGTTTCATGTGGATGCCGCCAAGGTCTGCTGCCAGCTGGAGCAGTAGCCAGGCTATCCTATCTCTTGGCTGTAAGGGTCAAGTGCCTGGACTGCTGAGCTCTCTGAACCTGATTATGAGGAAAAGATTCTCTATGCTTCTGCCATTCTAGAATCTGGTGTGACTGCCACCATTTTGAAACTTGGTGCAGCTTCTGCCATTTTGAAAGCTCCTGTGGCCTCCATCGCCACTCTGGAACATGGTTTTCTGTGGCTTTTTCTTCTGAGCAAACTCTTTCACCATTGCGGTCTTGAGGTTGCAAAAGGTGGAGCCCGGCACCTACCTGGGGTGGCCCCAGGCCATCTTCTTTATTTCTTTTTCCTTCTCAGCAATTGAGGTCTCAGCTCTATCTTTAGAGTCCACAGCTTCCTGGCCAAACTCACAGCATTTTAGACACCATGCTGGGCTCTTTGCTCTTGATTCACAACATAAATCTGGCTAAAAAGCCCTCAAGAATAGCCAGGCCACCATTTCAACATTTGGCTGCCTTGAAATTTCTTTTGTCAGAATAACCAATCCTCTGTCCTTAATCTCAGCTTAGGCAAAGTCTCTGGGCATGAGCAGAATGCAGAAAAACTTTCTGCAAAACCGTAACACACACTGCATGAAGTTCAACAACCAATGTGTTCCTTCTTCCCAGCAGAAACAGAGGCTGGTCTTTACTGGCAGGCTTTTTATCAGCTTTCTGGTCTTCTGAGCTCTGACCAGAATCTCCTCTACAGAACACTCGAAGCTGTTCCAGCTCTATGGATTTAGGTTTCCAAACTCTTCCCACAAGCCATTTCCAAAGGCTCTTGAACCACATGGTCAGGTTTAGTCACAGCAAAGACTCCACTCCACTGGTACCGAATTCTGTCTTAGTTATTTTTCACTCACTGATGAGATAGAATACTTGACACCCAAAGTTAGGGAAGGAAAGGTTTATTTCTTACAGTTCTCAGGGGTTTCAGTCCATACTTAGTTGGTTCCAAGTCAGCGTGGCGGGGCGGGGCAGCCATTCATGGTGACCACCAAACAATAAGGTAAACCAGTGAGAGACAGAAAGACACACCTTCTTCTCACCCTTACACTGCGTGTCAGCTCCACCCCTGGGCAGTGCAGCACTCACACCACCAATCTCAGTGCCAGACATCAAACCAATCACAAATGCCAGACCCAGCACTAGACAACAAACCAATCACGAATGCCAGACTCAGCCCTGTCCAATATTACATGACACTTTGTTGGACGCCAGCCATCCAACCACACTACAGCAGAATGTCACAAAAGTAGAGTCAATTTTATTGTATGTGCTGCTGAATCTAGCACAACATAAACAGAATTAGACTATGCATTGTAGTATATTACACATGATTCACTTGACATTTATCCGTATAATTGCATGTATCAATAATATTGTAGCCACCTTTACCTATGGGTTATTCTTTTCATTGATTCATTTACTTACAGCCCAAAAATATTAGATGCAAAGTTCCAGAAATAAGCAAACATACACATGAAATTGTGTAGCATTCTGAGAAGCATGAGGCCACCTAACACCATGCCATTGCATCAAGCCTGCAATGTGAGTCATTCCTCTGTCCTGAACACCCACACAGTGTATATCCACTGCTCGTGCTGCTGTGTCTAGCTGTTTCAAATGTCAGATCAGCTATGGTAGTACCACTTCATAATGTCCACAAAGTATAAGAGTACAGGAATGATGTTGCCAATTGAAAAATACAAAAGAGAAGTCATAAACTACTTCCTCCTAATAAAATGTGAAAGATTTTGACCTAATAGGGAAAGAAAAACAATCACTGATTGAGGTTTTTAAGATCTAATGTAAAAATAAATACTGTCTCCATGAAAGTTTGAGGAAAGAGGTAGAAATTTGTGCTGGTTTGACTGTTACAACTCGAACTTCAGTAACTGGTCAAAGCGTGTGATAAGAGCTAGGTTCAGCTCGAAGTGATCCATAATCCAGTCCTATCTGTGGCTCCTGGAATCCATTGGATGTATTGGACCATACTTCTTGTCGACAAAAATGTACCACTGTCCTCATTTGTATGGATGTATCAGACATTGACTATGAAAAACTCCACCAAATAAATGCATACCTTGCTTGAGTGAAAAATGATGAGGGGGACAGAATCATATTCTTGGTGTATTATCGTGTGGACTTTGATTCAGTTTTGTTTTGTCTTCCCATACATTCTAAGTAATATCTAATCTCATCATGCTTTAGTATTCATTTTCCTGGTGACATATTATGTTTATCATCTTTTCATGTAGTCTTTTGCTATTTCCACCTTATCTTTGGTGAAGTGTCTGGGAAAATCTTTTGCCCATTGAGTTTTTCTCTTCTTATTTAATTTTGAATGACAGAAACCCTTTATACAGAAATATGTTTAGAAAATATTTCCTTCAATCACTTTTCATTTTTCTGACAATGTCTTCAAAAGCACAAGGTTCATATTTGCTTAGTTCCTTACATAATCTTGAATTCAGTGTAATTTCTAGGAAACCTGTCCCTAAGCGAAAATTACAACCATTTTCTCTTAGAAATTTTTAATTTGGGGCTTTCTATTGGGGTTAAGATACATGTTGAATTAATTTCTATTACTGGCCTGAGAATGGATATTGAGTCTTGTCTTTTGCTTATGGATGGAAAACACAGTCTTTCATAGAAAATTTCTGTTGAACTACCGTCAATAGCCTGTTCTTGGTAGATATGTGGGTGCATAAGTGGGAACACTTATATTTCAATGATTGATGAGTCTATACTATAATACTGTCTTGATTACTGTAACTTCATGATAAACCTTAAACCTGGATTGTGCAATTTCTTCATTTTATTTTATTTTCAAAATAGTTTTGGATATTCTATCTCTTTGCATTTTCATATACAATAAATCCATTTTTTCCAATTAATTTGCCTAATTTTCAAGATACCCTACTGAGATTTTGACTGGTATTATTTCGAGTCTATGTACAAGTTTGAGGGGAATTGGTACTTTAGCAGTATTGAGTTTAAAACCATTTAAAGCTGTAATTCTCTGGTTAGGTAGGACTTTTAAAATCTTTTAAATCATAACTAATTTATAATTAAATTATAAATTATATATAAATTATATATGATAAATCATATATGATAAACCTTAAGCCTGAGTAATATGATTCCTCCAATTTTATTTTTCTTTTCAAAATTGTTTTGGACATTTTGTCTCTTTGCATTTTCATATACACATTATTTGATAGCTTTATGTATAACTCTTTCCTACTATGGTAGTCTCATAAGTTTTTAATCTTTGCTTCAAGTTGTTTATTGCTAGTATATAAAACACAATTGGTTATTTTAGTATTATCTTTGTATCCAGAAACCTTGTTTAAGTGACATATTAGTTACAGTAGATTTTGTGTATAATCTGGGGTTTTCTAAATAAGTAATCATATGATGCACGGAATTACATTATTAGACAATTTTGATAGCTTTTATTTATTTTTCTTTCCTTTTACACACTGGCTAAGACTGCCACTATAATACTGTTTAGGACTGATGAGCACACACATTTTCCCCACCTTTTAGGTAGGAGCATTCAGTCATTTTAATCGTGTCTCTAGCTAACATGGCTTTGTAAATCATCAGATTGAGAATATGTTCTCATAGTCTTCCTGAGAATTTGATCTTGAGTAAAATGAACATGTCTTGGGATGTTTTAGCTCTCAAGGGCTTTTGCTGCTTCTGTCAAGAACATTATAAGGTTTTTCTTTATTAATCTATAGAAACAGTGAATTCTGATTGATTTTCAAATGTTGCACTACTCTTGAATTAATGAAATAAACATCATTAATCATAATATAAACCTTTTCATATAGTTTTGGATTTAGTTTGCTAATATTTTATGAGAATTTTTTGTGTGTGTCTTCATGAGACATGCTAGTCTACATCTTGTTTTCTTACATGATCTTTTATATATTTTGAGACTGATTCTGCTCTCAAAACTTGAACTAGGGAGTGTCCTCTGCTTTTATTTTTTCTGGAAATTAGTGCCTTAAAAGCAATATGTTGAGAGTTTAAGTTATTTATAATAATCTAGACAAATATTGTTACTCTGATTTCTTTTTTCTTTTAAAAATTCAATTGACATAAAAAGTGTACATAGAGTAATATTTGTTGTTTTGATAGACATTCGTTGTGTAAAGTTTAAATCAGAGTAAACACATCTGTTTCCCTAAAACTTATCTTTTTATGATGTAACCATTCAAAATTCTTTCTTCTAGCTTTCTCATATAGTAGTTCGTTTTCATTATCTATAGTCACATTACTGCAAAGTAGCTCACCAGTGAATCTTACTCTTCTCTCTTAACAAGGGTCACTGTGTATTAAATATGATCAAAACTAAAAATAAAATCATTTGTGAATGGCATAATCTAATATTAAGCACAGATTTACTACAATATTGAAAAATTATTAACATAAAACACAAGCATAATTTTAAAGAAAATTGTTAGAATAAATGTTGCATACTGAAGTAGAGTCAAAGAAAGCTGAAATTCTCGTGTTCATTAGTTCTTTCCAGCACAGATATAAGGTAGTGTTATATCTTTCAGTAACATCCAAACTCACTTCAGGTTTTGGCTGAATTATACAGAATATGTCCATTTGCTTTTGGAGACACATACCAGCTCTCTTTTGAGACAGAGAAAGTGGCACAAGACACAAATGCCAAAACCAAGAGTTACATAATTACTAAAGAGATATTATTGTGACTTCCTTATCCTAAATTATTCTTTTAAATTTTATTTTCATTAAAACATGCTTGCAGTGCATAATAGTTACAGTCATTCTAAGGGTACACGTGTATGCACATAACACATCTCAATTCTTTTTCTCCCTTCCAGTCTACCTCCTTTTAAAGATTGTTTTTCCACCATCGATAAAGGTTCTGATGTATAATGCCTGCATTGTATGTCAGGAACATCATGTAATTTTTTGTTTGTTTTTTTTCAGATAGGGACATCATTCACTCGGGAGAAAAGAGCAATATCTTTAAACACGAAAACACTATCATTACCAAGTACTTTAACGAAATGGTTTTATTTTTAGCTTTGGTTTTTTTGCACCTGGTAGTTGCTGCTTCAGTATGGGAATGATTAAAGCTAAGGTGCTAGAACACAGTGAGCAAAGGGGGAGCATGGTTTGAAACTCTAACTACATTTATTAATTACTTAATGTCAAATGCAGCCTGAGAAATACTTATAGCTTTGAAATCTCAGGAAAAATTAGTCAGTATTTCCTTGATCTTGATATATAGAAACAAAAATAGTACTAATAATCTATAATTTAGAAAGTAAGCTACACAGGAATGTGGGTCTAAACACATATGACCATAGCTTCAGGGCTAACCCCATACCTGGCATGAAATAAGTGCTGAATAAATGTTATTTATTCTTAGCAGTCATAGATAATACGAAGAAATTCTTCACACATGTTAGATTTCATGTCATTTCCAAGAAGAATTTTCTTTTGAACTTTTAATGCATAAACTACAGAGAACTTACCAAGTCAAGCCATGTACCACAGGCAACATGAATCTGTTTAACCCATCCATGCTGCACTCCAACACTTACCCTGATTCTTTTTTCCATGGGTATGTCATCCATTGCTTGCTAATTTTCTCCTTTATTTTTTTAATCTGATTAATAAATTTCCATTTTTATAAGGTCTAATGGATAGCTGATCTAATTTGGAGTTTATAAATTATACAGTTATATGTGAATTGATTATAGCACATAACTCTAATAGACTGGCCATCTTTTCAGAGATTAGAAGTACTTCTTAGTTCCCTTTCTATGGGTGATTAATTTTCAGTGGTTATCAACTCTCAAACTGAAAATTAAGCAATACATATTTGCTTTGTGGATGACTAGTTTTATTAAAGTAGTAGAGTTGATGCAATTAATTATCGATACCCTGTGAAGAGAAGCCAAAATTAAAATATCTTAAAGGAAGCAAGCAGGTAACCATTGTCAATGGAAAAACTCAACTACTGCTGTACAGAAATAGTGCCAGACAGCTGATGATTTATGCAACTATCTGGGAATCACGCAGAAACTCTTTCTGGAGTTCCTAGGATTTTTTTTTTGGGGGGGGGTTGCATCTTTTCAGGAAATTTGGTTTGTTGCAATATGATTTAAGATAGAGTGACTCGAAAAATAAATAATTCATTTCATTTAACAGATGTCTTCACTGGGGGTGCAGATGCTACCACTGTCCTTGGTGCTGACCCCTACTTCAGACAAGAGGTAATTGTTTAATGAATCCAGATACTTAGTTCTCACGTTTCGTGAACAGCATTTCTGATTAATATAACACAATGAGTGGGTACTTGGCTTTCATCTTTAGTCCTGTAAGTTCTTGGAACAAGAGTTTCCATGACAGTCTCCCCATCAGGGAAGTCACTCAATAGAAGCAAGCTGGACTGCCTTGGTGGTGTTTCACACAAGCAAGTAGCCCAGATGCATCATCTTGAGAGGCCTCTCTTTGCCATGTAGAATTTCTCTGTCACACTATTAGTAATAATATGATTGATTAATTAAAGTTGTGGATAAAGTGTAAGTTGTATTTTGTTTTATTTGGAGGAGTCATAGCAATGAGATTTTTGATCATATATGTTTCATGACAATAAAATTGGAACTTAGACCTGAATATAAAACCATGAGCAGCATTTTGAAAGGAAAATAGATGCAACCAAAAGAAAATCATATGGAAAAGTGAGATCCTCACAAGTGCCAGAGCATCCCAAGCTAGAACTTCTGAAGTGAACAATGAAGAGACAAAGAAAAACACTACTAACATAATCTTGATCTTTGTATGTGCTCATGTAAAACACAAGTGTGGTCACAAAATAAATCTATCTACACTCTCTAAAAAAACAAGTTTTATCTTGTGAATATGTTTCTGTTTCAGCATCGTATCAGTGAAGTAATCCTTCAAAGATTAAATGGAAATAACAGTATTTGCTCTTTGTTCTTTTAGTATTCACTAATTTTGCTCTAATAAGCAAACAAACAAGACTCACAGTCCATCACTCCAGCTTGTATTTGAGCCCAGCCCCTGTTTACAGTCTCAGCCAATAAAACCTGGTTTCTTGCCATACTGCATAACTCACCATGCTCCATGCTTTTTATTGTCTCTCACCACAGGTTGTTTCCAAGAAGTTCTAATCTCCTCTTTTCTGCCTTAAGTCTACTTTCTCCAAAGTGCAGTTGAAAGGTCAGATGATCTGTGAATATCCTTGTCTCTTCCTCAAGTAGCATTAGACTCAGGGTGACCAGTTGACCTGGTCTCTAAGACTGACAAAGGTCATTCTCTCAGCTGCCTGGATGAAAAAGATTCATTGGACACCTATCATTTGGCAGATACTATGCCGGAGATTTTAAATAAGATATTTAATTTAATAATCACGCCAAATTTGTGAGTTAGGTGTTATTATAACTCCATTTCACAAGTCAGAAAACTAAAATGCAACAGTTTAAGGAATATGCCCATGATAACAAATTTTATGAAATTAGACTACATGGGCTTATCTCAAAGGCTCTACACGCAGCTAACATGTATCACTGTCTCTCATCCTGTGAGAGAACACACATAGACTAAGGTTTTTGACCAGGGTTCTGAAGCAAGAGACAGATATTTTAGCACAGCTCATAACTCCAAAAACAAGATATACTATCAGGCATAAGGAGGCAGCCACTAGAACTTGAAAGATGAATCTAGACATGGATGAAAAATAAAACATTCCAAAAGGCAGAATACTCAAATGATCGATAATTTTTTTAAAAAAGTAACCAGATGTGCATGTCAGAACTTATTATATTTTCATAGTTCATTGTATATTCACTAACTTGGTAAGCATAAATATTACCTATTAGATATTAACTGTGTTCTGAGTGGGGACTGTCCATAGCATTCTACATATTTAATCTTAATACTTAAAGTTACACACTCAGACGGTTGCTATTATTATCCTCACAATCTTATAAAGAAAAATTAGCAAGACAAAAGTTCAATGATTGTCTCAAAGTCATATGAAAAACACAAATAGCAAAGATTTAAATTCAGACAGTGTGGTCCCATAGTTGAAATCTGTAACTATCTATACTATCACAACAACAGCCACGTATCATATATATATATTTACACATATATCACACTCCCTACATAACTAGCTAAAGCATATTTCTCATGCTAAATTAAGCTCAGTTTCCCCCAACAAATGCTTTTGTCATGTCCATAAATTCCCACTGTATGAGATGTGTCAGAGGAATTTCTTTTCACCAAAAAATTTAGAACAAGATAAAGTAAGTGCTCAAGTAGTTTTAGTAAATATTATTTTAGTATTGATAATAAATTATATTAGCAAATAATACTAGTATCTTTTTCCTTAGTAGAGATTTAAAAATTCAAAACATATTTGTGATAGGCAGAATAATGGTTCCCCAAAGTTGTCCGTGAGACTCATTATTCAGTATAGATTTTTCTTAATCAGCTCATTTTCTTGTTGGCATCCTGCCTTCACATTTATACAATTCCTCAAACATTTATTCCAAGCTAATCCCTCCAGAGATTAATACTCCAGTGCTCTGTTGGGTGAAGGAGAACCAATCTAATTTGTGAAATGGGAAGTTGTGAAAGACCAGAAGGAGAAGAGGTGAGGCCTAGGAAGAAAGCCCTGAGCTCTTATTTGGAAATGTTCTCAATTTAAAACAACAGGCATCTTTAAATGTTACCATCATGTGGATGTGTATATTTTCAAATATAGAAATTAGAGACAGAAATAGAGTTATTAGAATGTAGTTGATTAATAAAGAATAAATTTTGAGTGACTGTAGATAGAAAAAAAAAGAAATCTTTCCTGAGGGATAAGGATATGCATTTAGAGTTTACAGAAATAATGTTTCTATTTGCATGAGCTGTAAAGGTAGAATTCTATCAGTGAAGCGGGTGTGAAACAGGTTTTGGGGATGTGGAAGATAGAGAAGATGTAAGAAGATCTGTCTTCTGTTTAAAAAAATCATGTAAGTGAATATGAATTCTCTGAGGTGAAAACACACACTTATGTACACACAAAATCCATGTGTTTTCTGCCCACAGAATGCATATAGGAGGGAAAAGTAGTAGATTTGGCCACTCACCTCTGGGGTCACTACAATTCTGAGAAGGGTTTGCCTCTTACCATCCAGGCTAAGATACCACAGATGTCTCTAGGCAGTTTGATTTCTCAATCAGTTGTCCTTCTAGTATATCCAGAAATATTTTTACTTCAATTAAAGATGTCCCTAAACCTCATAAATACATGAAGTCTAGAGAAATTTGTTACAAACTTTCATGATTGCTTATTTTGTATGCATATATCTTTTACTAAATAATTATCAAACATGTGTCAATTTACAGAAACAAATGACTGCTGACACAGAATTGGGGTTACCATTTGTTACTTTATGTAAGTACTACAGCACAAACTTTGTATCAATCAAGAAGTTCTTTGCTGAGATCTTGAATGATTTTAACACAGTGTTTTCTCTTTTTAAATATTTTCTTTTAAAAAAAGAAGTTCACCAGACCAAAGTACCTACTAAATTCACATTTAATAAATTCTAGGGACTCACATATGAAGGGCATTTAACCAACAGTAACAGTGTGCAAATGTTATTAAGTTTTAACTCTGCTGCACATCCTGAATGCTTTGAGAACCTGTTTAGACGTAAACTACAGAGTCATGAGATACACACTCATGTCTCTGGTCTGCTGCTCACAAGTTGTGAAAGTTTGATCTTGTTACTCAAACTCATGCCATGTCAGTTTTGGAAAGCAATGAGGAAAGATGATTGAAAAGTTATCTAGAAAAAAAACTTAGCATTCTGGACTCTTGTTTCTGAAGACTTGTGAAGTGTTTAAGATGTTATGCTACTTGCAAGCTAGAAAGTTAGTTTCCCATAGTTTCATGGTTGCTGATAGAAGCCATGAGTCTCTGGGTCAGATATAAAGGATGACTTATTATTCAAAGCAGGGAAAGTAAGCAGAATAGCACCTTTTTTGTGCTGGTCACCTAAGACCAATACCCATAGGTCAACAAAAAAGAAAGCCAACTAATAGCTACATGAGCTATTGGCTGTGTCCGAAAACTTAACCTGAGAATAGGAAACTTATATCATTTCTAATGGTCAGTGAACATGCTTATCCTTTGCTCTGTATGAAAATACTATGTCTGTCTTTCAAGACTTTTAAATATAAAAATATTCTTGAATTATGGTCTAGTAAAAATACTCTCATAGAACATAATAACATTTAATAAATTCTAGGGACTCACATATGAACATAAACGCATAACACAAGAAACATAAGAAGAAACCTAATAAACCCACCCTGCTTCTTTCTACCATTTAGCATCTTGTGGATTTTTCCATAAGCATACTATTGTCAGTCACTATGAAAAAATGTGACTGGCAGAATATGGAGTTAAGTCCTTCCATTGGGCCCATTCAGCATACGAACAGTGTTCTCTTATCAGGAGGACCACAGCCAGCAGAACGAGGCCAAGTTCTCGCGTTGCCATCAGTGGTATGCAGCCAGGTGCTAGGCCCATGGCTACTTGTGAGAATCTTATTGTTAACATTGATAATGTGCCTGATGTTTAGAAGGTAGTTTTCTCCTTTGAATAGTAAAGTACTTGTTTCACCTTCTCAGAAAAGCTAGAGACTAGAAATGGCATTTCTTGTCAACTCCTCCTTTTGCAGATAATAAAAGTAGAACCTGTTTGGAAGAAATGTGATTTGTTCAAAGTAGTAAAACAGAGTGTTGGGCTGGAGATGTAGCTCAGTAGCACAGTGCCTGCCTGGCAAGTGCAAGGTCCTTAGTTCAATCCCCAGTACAAAGAAGATAAAAATGGAAAAAAATGTGAACCTAAATTCTTGGCTTTCACTCTACTTAAAATGTCTGTCAGCTAGAATAGAAGTGCTCTGTGGCACACAGCTGTGAGTATCATTGTGCATGGAGACTTCAGAACACGTGACAGTATGTCATTTTCCATAATCAATTGGCAAATAATTTAGTTCTAAAACAAGTGTTATCAGATAATTTAGAAAGATGTTATGATTAACTTCCATTGGATAAAGAAGAGTGTACAGGCATTGAAAGAAAAGAGACCTCTGCTAGTCAAAGGAAAAACAGTCAAGCACACAAAATGCATGAACGGAAACAGCCAAGTCAGAGCAGGTTGAGGAGCCGCTGTTGTGGAGTAGAAGCAAGAAGTCCTGCCTGTGTCAGGACAGACAGCACGATCAGACAACGGGAGGAGGCAAGGGAAGACCCTGGAAGGAGGGAAGAAGAGCGTACTCCTGGAAAGCTGACAGCCAGGACCTCTTATCCTGATCCAATCTGTACTCTTAGCGGAAGTAAGCTATTCCTCTGGGGACCAGTGACTTTCAAATCAATGCAAAAGAAACATTTTAGGAATATTCATAGGCAAGAATTTTCTGGTTTTAATTTACTATTATAATTTCTACCAGACTTTAGATTGTAAATTAATCATGAAAATCAATCTACCTGAAATTTTTAGTCTCATATCCTCACACCTAAATAATAAAAGATATTATCATTTAAAATGAACATACGTTACATATATTTAAAATTATTTGGTCTATATATATGCACACTAATTTACCAATGTATCAAACATCTACCATATTTATCATCATCTCACAATTCACCATTCATTCCACATCTACCAACTACATAATGGCCTAGCTATCCAGTAATTATTGAAAGAATTTCAGTACAATGTGGACAAGTCTTTTTCTCCCAGATGTTCCCATTTCAGCTGGGTGTCAGACTTTGTCATTATAATATGTCTAACAATGTCAGTCTGTGAAGGGTAAAATGCAGAAATTCAGTGTACTCGTCAGCTTTTTTCAATGTAACAAAATACCTGACACAAATAACTGAAAGGAGGAAAAGTTTATTTTGGTTGATGATTTCAGAGGTGTCAGTCCATGAACAGCTTGTGGTGAAGCAGAACATCATGGTGGCTGGGTGTGGCGGAGGAAAGCTGCTCATCTCATGGCAGCCAGGAAGCGGAGAGGTGGGAAAGAGAGGGAGCCTGGGACCCGTCAGCCTTCAAAAGGTTGCCTCTAGTGATCTCCTTCATTCAACTTGCCTCTCACTTCTAATCACCCATTCACCTATGAAACTATTAACAGATTTACCCACTGATGAGGTTAGTGTCTCCATGATCCAGTCACTTCTTGAGCCCCACCCTGAATATTGCTGCATTGAGAATCAAGTCCTTGAGGGGACGCTTCTCATTGAACCATAGCACTCAGTATGTACTTCTGTTAAGAGCAGAGCTACAGATCCCAGTCTTGACACCACCTCACAGTAGAGACAGGACATTCAATAAGCAACTCAACTATGTTGGGTCTCATTTGTTTCTTTCTTTTTTCCTTCTTCAGCACTGTACCTCCCAGAGTTTTCCTGGGGTTAAAATGAATTAGCAAATGTAAAGTGCATACTGCACTATCTGTCACATAGTAAGCTCTCTGTAAATACTATATATTATTATCGCAGAAGGTGAGAGGACAGACAGATTACTAAATGCTCATAAGAACAAGTTGCATTTACTAACTTTCAAATATTCTCCTTTTTTCTACAGATTGTTTGAAACCCTAAACTCCAAACACTTCAGGCTCTTTATCTTTCTCTCAACAGGGCCACCTTCAGTCTCTCACACATATGCTCAAACACACGTGATGATATCTCACAGGCACGCTCTCTGAGTGCCAGATCAACTATGTCTGGCAACTTTCTCAGGAAGCCTTCTCCAGCTTTTCTGGGTAGAACTACTCATGTACCTCTCTTTCATTCCTAAAAGCTCTATCTTTTCTTATCATTTCTCTGCTATCGGATTTTTAGCCAAACACTTATTTCATCATATCTGTGTTTCAATATCTTTATTGGTAAGATGGAAGGAACACTTACTCATATTGGGTATTGTGAGGACTGATGTATATAAAGGACTTATTAAATTACATAGAAATCTTCAGGAAATGCAAGTTGTTTTTAACACCATTGGTGTTTTTAGTATTATTGTAGAATTTATATACCATATAAGAATTCTGCGATTTTTCTTTCTTTTTTTATTAGACTCTGTTATTGGTGTACAGGAAATAGACACACATAGTTTTCCTCCTGTTTGCATTGTTAGTATCACAGATAATGCCATGAAAAAACTAAAGAGGTACTTTATGATTAATTCATTATATATCACCAACAGCACAGATAAAACAGCAAGTTGCTGAAAGACGTTTTTCAGAAGAAAACCTGAATAAATTTTTTTTTTGCCAGACTATGATTTCAGTATGTCCATTGGTGTACAATCTTTGTAATCATTTTGACTATTTCATGGGAAAGCAAAAATGTTTGTTTTGGTTTATCTGAGAAGTAGTGAAAATACTATTGCATCATAATGAATCAAGAATGCTTACTGTTTTCCAAAGAGACATCCTGGAAATAATGAAAGAACGTAAAATCAGTGTGATCATGGGTGAAATTTAGAAATACATAACTTAGGAATGGCTTGAATGAGGGACACCATTATGCAGGATTTAAACAGCCGTGGGCTGTGGAACAGCAGTGCATGGGATGTTGGCACTCCTTCTTAGGGAGAGGAGATTGAAGGAGTATCGGCCAGCTTTGGTCCATCTCTGCAGAGGTAGTGGGAACAGTGAACCAGGCCACAGCAACCCACCCCATCCCAGAGTGAAAAGCAGCTCTAGAGGATCGGGATGTGCCAGTGGAAGTGGAGAAGAGGGGGCTGGGCAAGGACAGGAGGAGCCAACTGTACCGGGGCCCGGGAGCTGCCTTGGGCTGTCTCCGTTTGAGGCATCGCAGCAACTGGGGGAACCACATGGAGACACACAGGGTGAGGAGTGTGTGTGCCACTGAGGGACATACAGAGGGTTACTAAAGAGTGATGAAAGGCAATAAATTAATTGCTACAGTTTGTCAATTTCTAGTCTGTGCTTGATGTTGTTATTGCTAATTGCACTGCTTTAGCCAGAGTGTCATACCTAGTGTAGTCAATTGTTCTCCCATGTATGACAACAATGTGATTGGGGTCAAAACCATCACCATTGTCCAATACAAAAGGACTGGGTGCTGAGCCTGATAGGTAGAAACTACTCATGCCAGTAAATTGGGAAGGTAGTCTCTTGGGACAGACACAAAGACTAAGAGCCAGCTATACTAGAAGACATCTGTGAGGCATAAACACTTCCCAGGGAGACCTCAATACTAGTGATAAAGCTATCTACCATAAGTAATTTACAAGTATATATACAAAAAACAAATTAAAATAAAAAACAGAAATGACATAATAGAGAAGCAAAATGCAGGCCCAGACCTACAGCCCAACTGTCACAAGTCCAGGATACAACATAATGCAAATCAGAAGCCAATCTCTTGAGTTTTCTGAAATGATAGCAGCAGAAATTTAAAAAAAAAAATGAGGCTGTAGAAAAAAAATCTGAATAGAAATAATCTCTCAGGTAAAAAAAAAAAAAAAAGATGACAGTCAAAACGAAGGACCTACCTAGAGTGAACCTAGAGTAAACACAGATAAAAATACAGAGAAGCTTAGGAAAATGATGGAAACCATGAATGCACAATTTAGGAAAGGAATGGAATCCATAGAACAGATTCAAATAGATATCCAGGAAGTTAAAGATTTCACTGAAAGTATATGCAGCCAATGGAACCAAGGTGAGTACATAATATCAGACCTAGATGATAGGATTGTAGTTAGTGACAGTGAAAAGAAAGATTTTTTAAAAATAGCAAGGGACAGCCGGGCGTGGTGGCACACGCCTTTAATCCCAGTACTCGGGAGGCTGAGGTAGGCGGAGCGTTGTGAGTTCGAGGCCGGCATGGGCTACAATGCGAGCTTAAGACCCGCCTGAGCTACATAGTGCGACCCTGCCTCAAAAAACCAGGGCCGGGAGTTTGGCTCCGTGCCTTAAGCGCCTGCCCTGGCAGGCGTGAGGTTGTGAGTTCAATCTCCGGTGCCACAAAAAAAAAAAAAAAAAAAAAAAAAAAAAAAAAAAAAAAAAAAAAAAAAAAAAAAAAAAAAAAAAAAAAAAAAAAAAAAAAAAAAAAAAAAAAAAAAAAAAAAAAAAAAAAAAAAAAAAAAAAAAAAAAAAAAAAAAAAAAAAAAAAAATAGCAAGGGACCATGAAAAATCAATCCAAAAGTCACACGATGATACAAAGAACAACATAAGATTGATCAGAGTCAATGAGAAAACTGGTGACCGCACAAATGCCATAGAAAACATGTTTGTAGAAGTAATTGCAGAAAGTTTCCAAAACATGAAAAAAAGAATTTAACATACAAATTAGTGAGGAATAGAGACCTCTATGACCAAAATAAAACTACACCAAGGCATATAATAATCAAGATTCCAGAAATTCAGCACAAGGACAGAATATTGAAGGCTGTTAGAGAAAAAGAAATAAATCACCTATAAAGGAAAGCCGGCCTTGAACTCACAGAGTTCCACCTACCTCAACCTCCTGAGTGCTGGGATTAAAGGCGTGCGCCACCATGCCTGGCTATGAATGCAGTTCTAAAAGGGAAATTTTTAGTGCTGATTTCCCACATCAGGAAAACAGAACAAGCTCAAACAAACAACCTAATGTTGAACTTCAAACTTCTGAAAAAAGTAAAACAAGTCAAGCCCAAAACTTGTACGTGGGAGGAAATTATAAAGATAAGAGCAGAGATTAATGTAATTGAAGCTAAGAAAAAAATACAAAGAATAGATGAGTTGAAGGGTTCGTTCTTCAAATGATTAAATAACATTGATAAACCCTTAAGCAACCTTAGCAAAAAAGGAAAGAAAAGATTCAAATTCATGCAATTAGGAATGTAAAGGGTGAAATCACAATGGATCATGCAGAAATCCAGAAGATCATCAATACCTACTTGGAGAAACTTTAATGAAGTGAAAAATACAGAAGAACTGAGCAGATTCTTATATACATATGAATTACCAAAGCTGAATCAGGAAGATACAAAAATTCTAAATAATCCAATATATGTCAATGAAATTAAAAGTGTAATGAAAGACTTATCAACAAAGAAAAGCCCAGATTCTGATGGTTTCTCTGCTGAATTCTACAAGAAACTTAGAGAAGATCTAATGCCACTACTCCACAAACTCTAATGAAGTCAAAAGGGAAGCAATACTCCTAAAGTCTTCTTGGAAGCAAGTACTACCCAGATACCAAAAACAAAGAAGGAACCAATCAAAAAATAAAAAATTTAAAAAAATAAATAAATAAATAAAAAAGAATGGCAGGCCAATATTCCTAATGAAAATAGATACAAAAATTCTCAATAAGATACTGGCAAACAAGTGCAGCAAATCCTCAAGAAGACTATATCCCATGATCAAGTTAGATTCATTCCAGGCATGCAGGGATGTTTCAATCTATGCCAATCAATAAATATAATACACCATATCTACAAAGCCAAAGACAAAAAGGACATTATCATCTCAATAGATGCAGAAAAACCATTTGAAAAATTTCAACACCCATTCATGATAAAAACCTTGTGAAATAGATGGACTTCATCTCAATCTGATGAAGCCCATCTATGACAAACCAACAACCAACATCATACTAAATGATCAAAAGCTGAATGCTTTCACCATAAAATCAGAAAAAACATGAGGATGCCCACTATCACCACTGCTGTGCAAGATAGTTGGAAATATTAGCTGGAGTAATTAGACAAGAGAAAGAAACAAAAAGAATAAAGATAGGAAAGGAAGAAGTTAAATTGTCATTATTTACAAATGACATTATACTCTACAGAAAACCTCACCAAATGATTTCTAGATTTAACAATCAAATTCAGTAAAGTAGCTCGATAAAAAGTCAATGTTCAAAAAACAGTAGCATTCCTGTACACAATTAACAAACTTGCTGACAGAAAATTAGGGAAACCACACCTTTCATAATGCTTTGAAAACTATAAATACTTAAAAATCAATCTAACAAAGGAAGTGAAAGATCTTTACATTGAAACCTACAGTACTATGAAAAAGTGGATTGAAGAGGATAGCAGAAAATGGAAAGATATTCCTTATGCTTGGATAGGAAGAACCAACATAGTCAACATGACCATACTCCCAAAATTGTTACACAGATTTAATGCAATACTGATTGAAATACCCATAGCATAGCTGACGGGATAAGAAAAACCAATCCTAAAATTTATTTGGAACCCAAGGAGGCCTAGAATAGTGAAAACAATTCTGGTCACCAAAGACAAGGCAGGAGGCATCACAATCCCTGATTTTAAGTCATACTACAAAGCTACTGTGATAAAAACAGCATGGCACTGGAAGAAAACAGGCCCAAGAATCAGCAGAACAGACCAGAAAATGCAGAAATAACTCCAAACACATTCAGCCTCCTTATTTTTGACAAAAGGACCAAACACCAACACTGGAAGAAGGGCAGCTTTTTTAATAAATGGTGCTGGAAAAAACTGGCTTCCCTCATGCAAAAGACAAAAATTAGCCAAATGTTTCTCATCGTGCACGAAACTGATCAAAATCAATCAAAAATTTAAATATTAAAACATAAATACTAAATTTTCTGGAACATACAATAGGTAGAACTCTTGAAGACGTAGGTATAGGCGAACAGTTTACAAACAAAACACACGCCACAAGAGAAATATTACAAGGAATCAACTACTTTGGATCTCCTCTTACTAAGAAGTTTTGCACAGCAAAAGAAATCATCTACAGAGTGAAGAGACAGCACAAAGAGTGGGAAAATTTTTTTCAGTTGTTTCTCAGACAAATGAATAATATCTAGAATGTAAAAAGAACTAAAAAATCTCAGACACACACCCCCCCCGCGCCACCACATTTAGACCCAATCCAGAACTGGGCATCTGAAACAAATTAACACTTCTCACATGAAGAAATACAAATACAAATAAACCTATGAAAAGTTGTTCAACATCACTGATCATCTGAGAGATATGACTCAAAACAACACTGAGATTTTGTCTCACTACAGAAAGAATGACAGTTATCAAGAAATCAACCAATAACAAATGTTACTTGGGCTTTGGGGAAAAAGGAACTCTTCTCCAATGTTGGTAGATGTGTAGACTGCAACAACCACTGTGGAAATCAGTCTGAAGATTCCTCAAAAAAACCAAAATCTATAGTTTACATTTGACCCAGCTGTTCCTTTTCTTCTTCCAAAAATAATGAAAAACATCATATCATAGCAATGTATGCACACCCGTGTTTATATCAGCAGAGTTTGTAAGAACAAAATCTTGTAAACAGCTTAATTGCTGTTACGGATTACAAACTGGTGGTCAACTTAGCACCAGCTGAATTAATTCAGCTGGTGTTGAGTAAAGATGGCCCACCTGAAGAAAGTTGGCAGCATAAATAGGGACGTGGAGAAGAAGAAGGAGGCGTTGTGGGTTCCTTCAAGAGTTGCTGTTTGAGCCGCTGGTTCTCCTGGAGGTGCTTGTCATGCTGGCTTCCCCAATATGGATTCGGTCATTATCATCGGAGGAGCTCGGGACCTCATCAATGAGAGTGGCTGTGGTTCATGTTGCGAGAGCCCTGCTCCTCACGTTTTGCATCGCTTTCTGGCTCCGGAGGGGAGGCTGTGTGCTGGAGAAGCTGGTCATGCTGGGCTTCCTGACCTGTGCTCAACTGTTGTCATCGTCGGAGGAGTGTGGGACCTCATTGTCGTTGGGGATGGCTGTGGTGCTCTTCAGGGCAGCCCCGCTTCTTCTTTTGAGCGTGACTTCTTGGCTCCCACGTAGAACCCTCAATCCACTGCACAGCTCCTTCACCCTGCTGGCATAGACTTTCTAGTTCCACCGCTGACCTTTGGCCTTCCTGGCACAGAACGGTAAATAGACTGGCGTGAGCCCTTATTGTGGGCTCTTAGATTCCCAGTTGGTACTGTGGGAGGCATTGTCATGTGTTCTGGGTCTCTAGTGGGACTCTTGCATGATATTGCTGTGGGATCCAGGCCCTTGGCTAAATATCCTGGGTCTTAGTGTTGTGGACAGATTTTCCTGCACTTTCTTGTGTTTAACTTTGGGTGACTATTATAAAATAGTATTACAAACTCTGTGTCTTGTATGCAATTGTTCTCCCTGTAACCCCTGACTACAACAATTGCTTATCAACTAATGAATGGATAAAAAAGATGTGTTTTTTTTTATACAATGGAGTATTAGTCATATAGAACAAACTTGAGACATTCATAGGTAAATGGATGAACCCTGAGACCACATTCAAGTGAAATAAATCACATTGTTTCTCTGGTGTGAGAAACCAGAAGTGTGAATAAGGACCAGAATGCATACTAGACATTATCAAATATGATAAAATGCTCAATTGGGAAGGGGAACAAAGGAGAGGAAAGGGGGAAAAAGGAAGAGAAAAGGAAAAAACAAAAAACAAGAAAAGAAGGAAAAAAGGGCAACAAAGCTTTTGTAAACAAGGTGGGAGAGGCATTGAACTAAGGGAATGGGAAAAAAAAGAGGTATTGGGGCAAATCATGTGCAGGTACACAGTTCCTATGATGAAAGTGATCATTGTGTGTAATTAAAATGTACCAATAAACTTAATTAGTAATAAAACATATAATCTAGCATGATTAATGATTACTACAATGGAAGTTAGGAAAGAAGGAAAAACCCAATATGAAATAGGTAATAGAAAGAGAAACCAAAAAATAATACTTTGAAAATATAAATTAAAAATGTGTTACATCAACACTTGAAAAGCAATTATTGAAGTGCTCCATTAAAGGACAAAAGTGGTCATAGAGATTAATAAATAAAACTAATCATTGTTCATGAAAGACACAACTTAAATATAAAAATATGAAAGCTGAAAATGAAAGAAGAGATGAACAGAAAACTTGTTTACCTATTAATATCTCTTATGATAGACTTTACATTAAGAAACACCATAAGAGATAAAAAGACACATTTGTAATAATAAAATTAACCATTCATGGTGAATGTATGAGAATTCTAAACATAATATACTTAACTAGTTTAAAAATATATAAAGGAAAAATTGAATAAAGAAAAAACAGAAACAGAAAAGTCACTAAGGCCTAAATGATCTTGAGATCCTTCCCAAATAAAACTTAATAAGTATGCACAATTGGTAAGACAGACAGAACATTATGCCACTACAACAAAACATATATTCTTAGTGTGCTTTAAACATTTGACCATTTATTGTCCTTGAGACATACAACATTTTCAACAAATTTCAAGTGATTAAAATCAACCAGAATATGTTCTCGTACACAATGGTATTAAACCAGAAATCATTAAATGACATGTAAATAGAAACTTTCAAATGTTTGGAAGTTAAGCAATATAATTCAACATAATATTTGGATAAAAAAATCAAAATTAAAATTGGAAAGCAATCTGAACTAAACAAAATGGCACAGCATGTCAAATTTTGGAGCCAGGTGGACTGATAAGTGAGCTGACGTTTATCTACTCATTGAAAATCAGTGCTTCCTGTGCAGAGAGCCAAGGGAAAGAGAAGAGAGGGAGACACTGGCCAGGATGAAGGCTTGGATATAGGAATACAACTGAACATTTACTTAAAAAGCATGTTTTATTTATAAACACATACATTAGAAAGCAGAGAAGAACCAGCACCCTAATAATTATTCTTATGATGTTAGAAAAATAACAAGAAATCATGCCCAAAGAAAGTAGAAAGAAGAAAATAATAAACATGAGACCAAAATTAATGAAATGGCGAATTAATATATCACAGTAAATCAACATATTCGAAGGTTAACATCAGAAATGAAGAAGAATGTAGGAAGGCAAAAATTCTATTATTGTTTGTTTTAGTTAAATAATAAATAAATGGGAAAATTTCACATTTATGGTTTGAAAGATTCACTATTTTCAAATGCTAATATTCCTCAATGTCATACACAGATTCTACACCATACCAATCAAAACCTCTACAAGCCTTTTAATATTTTTTGGGTAGAAATTTATGAACTAATTCTAAAACTTATGTGTAAGTGCAAAGGACCTAGAAAAGTCAAAATGATAATGAAAAAGAAAAACAAAAGTGACTACAAATCAATAAAAACAGTCAGAAAACTTGAACTTAGACTTTATAAAACATCAGGTATAAATGAACAGTGAATACCTAGGCAAAGCTGTTCAATAGCATGTCTCATTAAGGACGTATAAATTAAAACACCAACATATTAGATACCACTCTAAACCTATTACACCATGTAAAATCAATAGCTGAATAAAAATATTATTGTTTACTCGGATGCTAGAACACTACTTATCAATTAAAAGGTAAAAACTAGAGATAGCTACACTTACAGTGATGAATATCAAAGCAGAAGACTATGCAAAAGTAATCTCAAAAGAAGATTACTAGAATAAAACTAAAAAGGTTAACTTCCTTTGGGAAAGGGTAAGTACTACTATAAAAAAGATATGAAAAGTTTATTGAAGTGGTGTGTACACAGGCATCTGTGTTCATCAAAACACATTAAGCTACACATTTAAAATTCCACAATTAGATGATACTGTGACCGAATCATAAAGGCTGCAGTGCAAAAAACTTTTAAAAAATAAAATTTTGCCAAGACTTGAAGGCAACTAAAGCATCCGTTTAATGCTAGTGGGAATCTACATGTGTAAACTACTTCAGGAATTATTTCTATAACATTTACTAAATCTTACCAAAAGCTTTCCTTGTAATGAAGCAGTTTCATCCCTAAATGTATACAGGTGTTAGGCATTTTTCCACTGCCAGTGCAAACCAGAGGAAGAGAGACAGACAGAGAGACAGAGGAGAGAGACAGACACAGAGAGACAGAAGAGAGATAGAGGCAGACAGACAGATAATCAGACTGAGAGAAGAAAGAGAGAGACAGACACAGAGTCAGAGACAAAAGCAGAGCCTTCATGGCCATGCCCCCAGTGAACCACCCCACCAGGCCCCATTCAGCTCTGTCCTCATGGCTGGATTAATCCATGGATCAATAGAATGTCCTCGTGATCCACGACGCTCATTTTCCAAAATCCCGACTTTGGACACCTGAGACTTTAGGAGAACATTTTAGATTTAAACCATAACAACCCCTAAAAATATGGACATTTGGGCCCCAATAGATGTATATGCTATAATACAGCAGGACTCTTCCTAGAGTTAAATGTACATAAAAACCCTGATTTTCCTCTATGGTAGAATATATAACTAAATTGTAGTGCATTTTATGAACTTAAAATGTATTCAAGGAGAATAAACAATTGTACTATGCAACACAGATTAATTTCAAGAATATAATGTTGAAAGGTTTCCATTTGTATAAATGTCAAGATAGACCAAAAGTAGCTGAGAATGGTATAAGTTAAGAGAATGCCACTCTTTGGCAGAAGAATGACAAGAAGTGGCACACCATTTTCCTAGGTGGCTGATGATATTACAGTTTTTTTTTTATCTGAATCGTGGCTACTTGTGTTCACTTTTTGAAAATTCTTTCAGCTGTAAATTCATGATTGATGCACTCTGCTTAGTGTATCTTCTTTTTCAATAAAAAGTTTATACCTTATATGTATGTATGTGAGTAGATGATAGAGTGAGGGATATATCAAGAGATTTAGTGGTATTGATCCAGGTTTTATAAATATAGTGATTGTTGAGGAAGGATAATTCTCCAATACCATGTGTCATTCCTCCAGAATGTGCAATCTATCAGATCTGAAAATCTCATAATTAAAGTAATTCCAGAATTATACAGAGATTGTTGTGAAGTCTGGAGTCACAGTAAGAGCAATAAGACCTTTTTTATTAAACAGCTATGAAAATATTTTGGGATCAGATCTTAAATAGTTTCATACGTACAAACATGTTGAAATAAAGTTTGCTGCAAAAAGAAACTCATTTTTAATAATAAATGGTATCCTTTCTCAAATAGATTGAAAATTCAGTTGGAAGATATTGTCTTTTTTTTTTACTCTACCCAAAAAGAATCCTTCTCTTCCACTAAGAAGATCAATGAAACACAGAGAAGCCCAACACAAAGCACGCTGAGTATCTAGGTAGGACTTGGAGCAGGGCACGGAGGAAATGTGGAGCAGACCTAAGACTGAAGGACTCCCATGGTCAACAGTCTGACCTCCAGCTTCAGATCCAAGCCCCAGATTTATCTAGGGACCTAGGGATTACTGAATTAAGGGCAAGACTCAATGAACTAATTCACAATAAGCAGATACAGACCATGATGCTGTATCATTAACTAATGGAAACATAAAGCAAATTGGAATACATTCATTGTCCTGTCAGTATACAGTCTTACTGCCTAAGTAAAAATATGGAATAAAATCAGGATATACTTTGCTTCTGGCAAGAGAAGCAAGTAATGACCCTATTTTGATGACAATATTCTTGACCTGTGGATGCCCTATGGTTCCATCTCCACTATGTGGATATATACAGAGGGCTGTGGGACCACACACTCATGCAGTTGCCTCCCCTTAAGATGTGGGAAATTCTGAGCGCTTTGGAAATTTCTTCATCATCAAGCAGGTCTATCCTTGTAGGTTCACACAGATTCCTACTCTAGATAAAACAGTACTGTCTCCCAAGTCTCTTTACAATGTATGAGTTTTATTAGCTGATGTCCTAGTTACTTTTCACTCGTTGCCGAGACAAAATACCTGACACCCAAAATCAGGGAAGGAAAGGTTTATTCTTAAAGTTTCTTGGGAGTTTCAGTCCTATTTAGTTGGCTCCAAGTCAGCATGGTGTGGAGGGGCTGCTGTTCATGGCGGCCACAAGCTACAAGGCACTGGCGAGAGAGAGAGAGAGAGAGAGAGAGAGAGAGAGAGAGAGAGAGAGAGAGAGAGAGAGAACGCAAGAGAGAGGGCAGAAGCAAGCAAGAGGAAGACCCACCTCCCTTACACTATCTCAGCTCCACCCCTGGGGGGGTGCAGCACTCACATCATCAATCCCAGCACTAGACGACTAACTGATCACAAGCATCAGACTCAGCCCCATCAAAAGTACATGAGGACTTGGGGGTACACAGCATACCCAATACAGCTGAATCTTCCAAAACAGATCTCCAAGTTTCAGAGAAGTTTTAATCTAAGTCACTATGCACCACCCACAGAACTCTAACCAAAAGAAGAATTATAATAGAAAAAGAATCTATATTTAATTAACAACTTTCATTAACATATGTAAAACTAGAAAATTCTTAAGAATCATTAGCATATAACTGATTTTAAAATGATACAAAGGCACACAACCCACAGAGATGTTTCCAGAATAAGAGATACATATTTTCTGTTTGCTTAAAGAGGGAATTTTCCGAAGCTTGAAATCTCAGAACTCCCATGAGGAGATCTTGTACCACCCTTTCAGACAGGTTGTGCAATTTTTAATGAGACTTTCTCCTTCTAAGCTTGGAGTCAGTGGATACATTCTCCTATAAATTAATATGAAGCCAAAAAAGGAATGTGAAACCTCATTAAATATGTAGGTACAAATCACGTTTTAAAAATCTACAAGCCAATAAAACCTGCACACATCAACAGAGGAGAGATACACAATGGTCAATTTTTCCAGAGAAGTAGCCACTAAATCATTAAATCATTCAGACAATGGTCTGCCTAATGGCAAGTATTTGAATATTTATATCCATCAGAGTAAATGATTTTTCGACATAACCCAATGGACATTTTTTACATTCTAAATATTGTAGTGTCGTGCAAATATCACTGGACACCAGCTAACACTCTAGAATAAAAGTGTCCATTTCATTTAAAATCAAGGCAGTAGTTTAAAATTGTGCAAGGTGTTCCCTACATATCTCCAGGGGTCACAATTTGCAGAGACTATGAAGGGATTATATGGATGGAGCCCTGGGCTTTGTACAGTGTGGTAATCTGAAAATATTAACCAGTGAAAAAGATTTATTTTATAAAGATTAGCATAGGGCCACATTACACAAATAGAAAAATATTTAGAGTATAATTTTATTAATTACCTAATGTCCATGTAACTGCTTATGGCAATCCACTTAGAATATTATATTATGTCAACTCCAAGACACACAGAACACCAAAATAAAAGATAAAAGAGGGAATCACAGGGCCAGTATCCTTGCTGACTCCTTTGTTTTCAGTTACAATTTCTAGATAACACAATTGTTTTATATACTACAGAAATATCTTTGTTCTTCCTTTCATCCATATTTATAACCTCTATAGCTTTATTTGTATTATTTATATTTCTTCCCAAATGTTTGCAATGTCTGCCAATTTAACATCACTGAGAATGGCATTATCGTGCCATCAGTACTGCTTCCTGATCATTAATAAAGACATCACATTAAAAAACATCCACCCTTGTTAAACACATTTTGGAACTTCAAATTATATAAAGCTTAAAATATGAATAATTTGAAGACATTGCCACATAGTATTATTCGTTGCTTACTATCTTCTAGCTCATTTTCAGTTCTTGAGGCTGTTTTTCTGGTTTGATTTGAATCAATTTTGCCAGTAAAAGCTCACTGATGTTATATCAATTACTGTAAGAGGAGAATATAGGATGAGCACTATACTTAATCCCCTCATTTCATCTCTGAATTTAGTTGTTTTAACAAGGATGCTATATAGTTGTGTGTGTGCGTGCACGCGTGCATGCACATGTGGAGATGGGGATGAGGCGTGCTTTTTAAAAATACACAGTTCACAGATTTAGAAATGCTATTCTGGGTAATAGCAGAATTGAAATATAAAAGAAAGAGCTCTTGCTCTAGCTACCATCAGCACTGACAGAGGAAAACAATGTAGCTATCAGGATAGTAACGACTTTAGACTTGGGCCGAATCCTTAACTCAGGCAGGGTCTGGTGCTTTGGGACACCTTCCCTGAAATTTTCTAAGTCCAACCCAGTTCAACGATAGTGGCTGGGGTGAGCTGGGGTCAGCAGTGCTCTTCAATAGAACTCCAGTATCTCTACCAGTACCTACTTGAGCCCCAATCTGCGTCACCCCGCTCCGAGCACCCTGACACTGTCCCCATCACCTACCACCCCCTCAAGATGGTATTCCCCCTACACAGACACCCCTCAGGCATTGGAGGGGAGGGTCATCCCACTGGGATCTTGGCTGGATCCCAGTTCCAGGACAGGGACTGACAAACTAATCATTTCCATCTGTGGACTTGGGATTTCTCTGATAGGTTTGTGAGAAATTCCAAGAAAATGGTGCAGACACATACGCTGATTCAGGGTGATGTGAAACTGCTTACAGGGACAAAGGTCTCAAAAACTACTTGTCACGGTAGTGTGCTGTGGGGGTATCCAGTTTCAATATGTCTGGGTGACAAGAAATTCTTGTTTGTCTCTGACAATTCCAAACAAGCTTCATTAAGAACTACATCTAGTGAACATTAGATGAAGCCCTGACACTTATCGAATAAATTAAAGGGCTCTTACGCATTTTATTTCCCCCAGAGAAGTTTGGAAAATACCCCCAGATGATAACTATAAAGCAGGATCTAGTGTAGATGTGGTCAACACCTGTAATCAGTTTACTTTAAATGAGAGATTACCTTCACAAATATGGTGGGCTATATCCAATCAGTTGAAGGGCCTTAAAACCAAAACTGAAGTTTCCCAGAGGAAGAAGCAATCCTGCCTCTGCACTGTTGCAATAGCTCACACCAGAGTTTCCAGCCCCAGTTAGAGCCCCAGTGGATTTCGCACCAGTCAGCACCTACAATCATTGAAAGCCAGTTTTTAAAAATACATTTCAAATCCCTCTCCTACTCTTTCTGCAGTAAAATGTTAACTGATACAAGCAAGTATCTCTCTCCAAAGTATTTCTAGTACACTGAGTGTTCATTGGTCAACGTGAGGGATGCCTTGCTTTCATTTAATTATCACTGTGCTCTGAAGTACAGTACATCCCTGACCGTCCAAGGTGGGTCACACACCCACTCACAGAGTCAAGAACTGAGTCATATTCCTTGGTAGGATAAGCAGAATCAGGAGAAAGAACTCAGCAAATAAAACATGGCGTGTTTTGTGGAAAGAAGCAGTGTTGGACAAGCATGCACACAAAACATCCAACCAAAGAGACTCACACACTTGCTTTGTTTCAAAACTGACACTAATAGATGTAAGTGGATGCAAGTTAACAAAACCTCTAACTTCGTGACCTGGGTTATATGTTCCAGTAGAACCCCAAATCCCCCAAAGAGTGTAGTTCATCAGTTGTTGAGTAACTTAAGGAGGATACAGCTGATACTACACATTTATACCATGATCTTTTTTCCCCGCAATGGCCCCAAATTTCAACGAGCATAGTTTCCCTGCAGTGCTGTCATTGCTTTTGTGATATCTTGCTGTATTTCCTGTTTCCTTCTTGTCGCATTGCCTGTTGCTGTCTTCTATTTGTACTGGGTTTTCTTTTGCTCTTTAATCCGTTGAATCCACCAGTCAGTGAGTTAGCATTTTATGGGCAAACTTAATTTGGTTCAGAGTGGAGTTACACCAGACAGCAAAAGAACTGGACTCAGAAAAAAAGCAGAAGAATCCTGCATGGCCTGAGGATCCATCAGGTCTTGACTTTGGTATTGATGATAGCACTGATCTACAGACAGCATGCAGAAATCAAGAGACTCTAAGGTCCAGGTTTGTCTGACGGAGAGGTCACAAGAGCTGGAGAAGCCCTGAACGGCCTGAGTCATACTTGGTCTAGCAAGAAAAAATAAAGATATCCTGGGCAAGATCAGAATAACCAGATGCCACTGAGAAGAATCCCATCCCATGTGGAATGATGAGGTACTCAGTTTGGCTGGGAAAGGTGGTAGATTTTAGAACTCAGAGAACCACATATGTAAACAATTGTTTCAGTCAAATTGTGAAATGCTATTGCTGTCACTCATAACATCATGAGCTTGGAAAAAGGGAGAAACTCTGTTACCTAAAAGAGAACATAATAAAATGGGTGTTCTAGGAAAAAATGTTTGTTGCCTGTGTTGTAGAGACAGGCTGGAAACTGGAGAAACTATAGAATATTCTAACACAGGCAGCTAGAAACCAAAACAAATAGTCACTACCATTCATTTGGGATTTGTGCCACTTTGCAATGCTTAAAAAACCCTTTCAGAAATATGGGCTAATAACAGAAAAATAATGGGAAAATTGAAATATATTATGAAAGCTTAAGAAACATGCACAGATTTTTCAGCACAGTAATGTTAGTACAGTTGTAATGTATTGATTCCTCATTCAAACACAATTAAGCTTTGAAATCAACTGTGTATGGATTCAGACAGTTGAAAACGATATATTTCTTCACTACTTAACAGATGCCCAAACTGTGTCTAGGAATGGCAGAAAAATGAATGAGTAAATTGTTCTACTTCAACTCCAGTCTAAATTAACCCCTTTCCCCTTCTGGTATCAATTGCACCTTTAGTCTGCATTGTGCTTTATGATTTTCACAGCATTATCACAGTTGATTTTTTATTTTGCTATTCATGCTACCCCACTTTACAGATGAGAAAAACGAAGCTCACAATCGCAAGTCACTTGTGTCACATGTCGTTGTTACTAAGTGGCAAAGCCAGACCTTGAACATAAAGCTCCATTCAACACAGTGCAAACTGTTGGTTTAAGGAGTAACTTGTGTGCTCAGATTGGAGAAAAAAGAAACTGAGAAGCCGGGCGTGGTGGCGCACGCCTTTAATCCCAGCACTCGGGAGGCTGAGGTAGGCGGAGCGTTGTGAGTTCGAGGCCGGCTTGGGCTACAACGTGAGCGCAAGGCCGGCCTGAGCTACATAGTGCGACCCTGCCTCAAAAAACCAGGGCCGGGAGTTTGGCTCAGTGGCTTAAGCGCCTGCCCTGGCAGGCGCAAGGC
>RJWM01002576.1:0-34033 GCA_004363535.1 Dasyprocta punctata | reverse complement strand
GAAACTGAGAGAGGCTAAGGCCTGGTCTATGGGAGAACAAAGAGTAGACTTAGGTTTAAAATTAGGAAGAAATGACTATGCAGACTCTTTTTCGCCCACAACTTCCATGTACTTTCCAACCAGTAAGGATAAACAAGCTGAAGAATCTTGGGAAGCTAGCAGTGGAAGCAATTTGTCTACACTTTGATCACATACCACCAATGTGTGCTTGGATCTCCTGGATCGATGCTATCTACCCAAGTGAGGGGCACGCTGCCACCAGAGGAGCCCAGCTTGAGTGCTACCAGACAGTGAAGGCACTCAGTATGGTTACACGGTTTCAGCCTTGTATAACACACTGTTGGATGGCCAAATAGCCTAATAGCCAATCTGCCTTCTCCCCCAGCCAGGCATGACAGTATGAATTGCTTTCCTGATGTTCACAGACAATCATATGAGCTTTTGGTGGCCCTGCCATAAGACAGTCTCCATTGAAGACCTGACCACAGACAAACACAGTATGAAGCTCCGCCATATTTTGTCAAGGATATGTGTGGGTTTGTGTTCTGTAAGAGAGAGTACTAATCAAATGAGTAAAGCAATAATTTAAATCCCTCAAAATAGCTGATATCCATTAAAGAAAGATGACTTGTTTTATTGATGAGTCTAACTGTGTGTATGGTAAAAATCACTTATACAGCACAGAGACCCAGTGGGTAGACCAAAAGAGGAGAACAAAGTAGTTCAGTGTCCTTACTGAGTTCCTTCACACCCTGTGTAGGAGTAGATACAAGAGGCTGGCCCCTCCACCTTCCCTTCTGAAACTGCCTTCTCTAGTCTGTGCCCCATGCTTGATCTCACTCTCTCTTCCTGGTGTCTTTGTACTAGTTAATTCTCAACACTGGCATCATTCCTGGATATTGCTTTGTGGATTGCATCTGGACTAACATTCCAGCCCACAGAACACCTCCGTCCCTCCCCTGCACCCAATGCCAGCTCTCAGAACTCCTGCTTCCACCTTTTCTGAATTTGGAGGCATACACCATGAGGCAACTAGACATAGACAACATTTTGTGTTCTATGCATGTTATACTGGGAAAAATGGAGCAGCTGCTGCTATAGTCTGAATGTGTTCCCTCAAAATTCTAAACTAAATGAGATAGTGTAAAGAAGTAGAGCCTTGAAGAGGTTTTGAGACCCTAAGGACTCCTCTGTTATGAGTAGGATTAAGGCCCCGTAAAAGAGATTCCACGCAGCTTTTAACACTTTCTGGCTCTTCCACCCTTCTACCATGTGAGGACGCAATGTTTCACCCCACAGAAGACACAGCAACAAGGTGCCATCTTAGAAGTGAAAAAGAATCTGCAGTGTACAGTCACACCTACTCGCTGGTTATAGTGTGGTCAGATGGCCCCCGCTTAAGCCTCATGTAATCATGCACGGGGCTGAGTCTGGCATTCATGATTGGTTTGTTGTCTGGCACTGGGATTGGTGATGTGAGTGCTGCAACCGCCCAGGGGTGGAGCCAACGTATAGTGTAAGGGTGGGAAGAAGGCTGTCTTCCAATCTCTTGCCTTGTTTGAGCCTTGCTGTTTGCGGCTGCCATGAGTAGCTGCCCCTGCATGCCACACTGCCTTGGAGCCAACTGAGTGTGGACTGAAACCCCCCAAGAACTGTAAGAAATAAACTTTTCCTTCCCTAATTTAGGGCGACAGGTGTTTTGTCTCAGCAACCAGAGAAAAAGTAACAAAGACACTGCTCCTGGAGCATGAACTTTAAGCATCCAAAACTGTGAGAAAATAAACTTTTGTTCTTTGTAAGTGCCCCACCCTAGGATATTTTGTTATAGAAGCACACACAGGCTAAAGCAGGATTGTGGGCTTAGGATGAGCAATATGGAAAGCCAAGCCCCAAGAACATTTCAGAGGCAAAGCTCATCAGATAAAATCCCTTATCCTATCAACTCACCCATAAAATTTGACCATCTGTCAGGGGTGGGATTTAAGTGGCAATTATCTGTGTAAGTGTGCATGGTTACTGGGAGTTGATGCATGCCCACTTCAGGACATCTTGTCAGCAGCAGTTTGCATCAACTCCCCTTCCTCATCTCAGGATGATCCAGGCTGGGAGGTAAGGAGAGGCTCAGAGATACTGATATTGAATTAGCTGGTATCTTAATGCAAGAAACTGTGAGGGGAGGTCACGAGGCACCTGAATGGGAGTCAAGAAATCAATTGAGGGAATTAACAAGACAGGTAATTAAATGAAAGACAGACTTCAAGACAGATACTTGTGATAGTCTGACTCAATTTCGAAGAAGGTAGTCACATTTAAAGCTAAGTTTCAAAGGGCGAGAAATAGACCTCCTCACTCTTTGGTACCCTGCCTTGCTAAACATGTGGAGTCTTGTGGTATTGGCCTCTAAGTGACAGTTCTTACTTTCCAGACATTATCTAAAATACTTCACATACCTTGGCTTTTATATCATACAAGGAAGGTTCTGTTATTGTCATCTCCATTTTATAGATTAGCGATTCAAGGCACAATGCAGTTAAGTAAGTTCAGCTAAGAGCACCTTGGAATAAGTGGCAAAATTGGTATTTCATTCCAAAGGGCATGGTTATTTTCTATTATATTATGCTATATCCCCAAATTAGGAAGATATAACTTTCTCCTCCGAAAATCATGAGATCTATGGGGTGTGATGAAAACTACAGTATATGGTTAAATTCTTAAAAAGTATAGTAAAATACATACAGCCATTAATCCCTCTCAAAATACCCCCCACCATCGAACTTCAAACATATTTATTCCATTGTTCTTGCCACTTTTTGAAGCAGTGCTGGAAACCCTATTTCATGAATGTCTTAGTTCTGCTGTCCTGTGTTGCTTTGATGTCCTGAATTGATTGAAAACATTTCTCCTTCATGGTCATTTTATTTGTGGGGAGAGCCAGAAGTCACAGAGTTCCAGATGTGGTGAGTGAGTTGGACAATGACACACCATAATGTTTTTGAGAGCCTGCCTTTCTGTTGGATGGCATGCAGTAGTAGCATTCACTGTATTTTTTATCATACCTCATGAAAACACTAATGGAAAAGAACTTGCAGAACTGTTTTAGAAAGCATCAAGATGATGGAATAAGTGTGTTTGAAGCAAGGGGGGATATCCTGAGTAGGATCATTGACAGTGAGTCCTTTATTATAATAATTTTTCAAAAATTTATACATTAGCCATACTTTGGTCACCCCTATAATACCAGAGATAGTAAAAATTGGAAAAAATCTCAGCCCCAAATCTCTACGGCAAAAGAATGGTGGCTGAAAAGTGGATTTAATTGTGGAGAATGGTTGGTACCAGTTGTACCTCTGAATTTATTCTCCCTGCTCTTTCTTTCTGGGAAAACACCACTGAGTCCTTGCCTAGGTCAAACCCTATAATCTTTATTTTTTCTTACTTTTTATTTTGGTTAGCCCTGCCATGAACTACAAGGTTCTTGCATCCTAATAGGATCTCTTCACTCAAAAACTCTGCATCAATAGAGAATATGGATACTGAAAGAGATGGATAAAAAGATCAGAAAGAAAAAGAAAGGAGCCTAATAACGAACTGCAAATGAAAAAGGGCAGAAGTGTTTGTTTGTTTGTTTACTTTATTGATTGATTGATTGATTTTTTAATGAAATCATGATTCCCTGAATCCAGAAATTGACTTGCATATACACCTAGTAAGAAGGTATATTTAGAGATGGAGAAATAGTAAAGTCCAACTTTTAATGAGCAAGTGCATGTGTAGTGAATACCTATAATTAATGTTTTTTCACCTTAAAAACTAAAAGAGGAGGCAACACAGAAAATAATAAGTACCTGTCAGAAAGGTGAAGCAACTTGCCCAAAGTTGCTCAGCTAGGAAAAGGCAGAGCCAGAATGTGTACTTAGGCAGCACAAGTCTGTAGTCCTTTAAACAGCAACACTGCAGTTTTTTTTACATATATAGGGAGAAAAAGGACGCCAAGTGAGAGCTATAAGGAGTGATAGAAACAATAATGCTCCTGTACTTCATTCCAGATAAACGCAGCCAATTAAAGCAGAAAGATGCTTTTCAATTCGACAGACACACACTTTGTGCTGCCTGCATCTGGGTACTATACTGAATACTCCTGGGACAACAAAGGAAGACTCAGCTCAGTTGCAGGAGACACTGGGCATCTCAGAGTATGTGAGGAAACCTAGAAATATTTCTGTGCAGTGATGTGTCCTGAGCCATTAGATTAAAGTATGCAGCATGCAGAGGATATAGACAATCCCTCCAGATAAGAGGCCAGATAGAAGTAGTGAAGAAGGGCGTTGACACCGGGTCTAGAGGAATGTGTCAGGTGAAGTCGGTTGGGTCCGAGGAGTTTTGGGCAAAGGTATAAGATCAAACAATGGCCCCCGAACAGCCTGTAGCTTGGCGTGTGCAGGACACTGTCATGGCTGCAATGTTGAGTTATAAACGTAGTCGGGAGATTCAGCTGCAGAGTACATTTGGTCCTGCATGGCTGCCTGCAGAATCTAATGCTTGGAGTACCTCTTGAATAAATTCTTCATGGAATACCCAAAAACATACTAAATTGGAGAAATGGTGAACATGAAAGGTGGATACATTTTAAGTCATGGGGAAGGGCTGGGTATGTATTTTAGTGAATGACCACTTTCCTAGTAAGTGACAAACCTAGGTTCAATCTCTAGTGCTCAAAAAACTCACCAGGAGGAATAGAAGCAAGATATTCATAAAATGTAAATATATTGATTACTTAGTTTAAGTGGATATATGTGTATATATATATATAATATATATTATATATATATATAGTATTTTATCTTACAAAAACTGATCAGTAAGGTAGATGCATACACACTTGGTACATGTGAGTGCACACAGGTGAAAGAGAAAAGAGTATGCAGTGATAATGAAGAAAAGGAGCCTGAGACAGAGGCCACCCAAGATGAGGCATGCCCATACAGCTTCAGGTCAGAATTCAGATTGGCAGAGAAGCTAAATGTACACAATGCTACTTGGCACAAAAGCTCTGATCTCCAAGTGCAAGCCTCCTACTATGGCTGTTAGAAAAATCCCTGAAGAGTCACTCATGCAAAAAATGCCTCATTGCCATTGTTATCAGGCTCATGAGTTTGCACAGCCAGATAAGTAGACGTATGCTCCATTGCATTTGGTGAATATGATCGCTTTTGTTCAAGCATCACATTCAAGTCCTAGGACGAAGTCATTTACCCTTCCATATATTCTTGCACTCAATTTAAAAATAAAACATAAAAGATATGCATAATGGCAATGCAGCCACTCCTAAAGACTGAAATTTAGTTTAAAAATAAAAGTTGGGAGGTACCCAATGTTTTCAGCTGATATCCACCACTTGAAATGCAGAACGCATGATAATTTTGAATTAAACGTTCACAAATGGATAGTTTTGTAGATTCTTTTCTTCCTCCTCAAGGTAAGATAAAAGAAATACATTCACAACTTTTGTTAGGGTGATATATGCAAAACAGGAATGATACACCCCTCGTCCAAATAGTTTACAGCACTACTGGAAAGATACGTTTTATACTGTGACTCTGTAAGCGGTAGCTCCGTATTGATACAAAGGTAGAAGGGTTTGTAATCACCACAGCTTTGTAGAATTATGCATTTATGGGGCAAATGGATACTCCTAAATTGCTTTTTAAATTGCTTCATTCATAGAAGAGTTTTCCCTGCATGTATATTTCTGAATGACTGACATGTCCTAGATCCTGAATAAAGAGAGAGGACTAAGCATTACTCTGTGCTTCAGGTAAAATGGTGACAGGCAGACAACTATTAGAGCACCACATAAGGCCACACATAACAGGACCCGAGATTTATGCTGTGTAACAGAAAGAAACGCTGACAATCTATTGCTTTTGCTATACATGATTCTATAACTCAACAAATTCCTTCTTCAAACACTGGGGCCAGAACACCTTTATCCAACTTTTGCTATCATGATCACAAAATCTGTATTAGAGGGTTAAGTTTGCTGCCTGTGTTTGAATGAGCAATATGTCTATCCATTTCTTGTTTTATTAATTTTAGGCTAATGCATATTAGAGTGTAAGATTCATGTCTAGTTTTAATTTAATTCCTGATGAATTCTGATGAACATTAGACATAATGATTTATCTAAGCATAAAAGCACTTCACAGAATCAAAGTCTAGACTTCTGAGATACAAGATTTAGATCATTGTAGCAGTGTGAATCAATGTCACAAACAGGGGAAAGCAAGCAAGGCATCCTTTGAGTTATCCTGGCATTGGGACCTTAAGATCTGTGTCCTACATACCTAGGTCACCTTACCCTAGCCTCAGTCCTAGAGTGAATAATTTAAAGGGAGAACACAACAGAAGCAAACATCATTAAAAAGAAGCCTACAGCAGCCAGAGAAATGGACCAAGACAGCAAATTCAAAAAGGCCTTCTCCATGCTACATTGCCTCCTTTGGAATAGCCTGACAATAAGCCTCAGTGGTTTCCTGACGCAGACACCAGGCTCAGCATACATATTGGGCCCCTTTCTTCTTTAGACTAATCTGGATGAAAGTCACCCTTTATCAGTTCCTGGCTTGGCTGCAATCAATGAAGGAGATCTCAAAGTGATTAGCATAGAGCTATGTTTGAATTAGTCAATATGAACCCTGTTTTAAAATATACCCAGGGGTTGCTTTAATTAGGTATGGCAAGGCTCTCAGACACATAAGCGAACGAGGACATTTGTGTGCTCACAGAGTCCTAGAAGCAAGAGGCATGGTCAGCGAGACAGGGCCTCACAGGAAGGCACCTGGCTAGGTCAGGAGAGGAGGTAACCAAGTAGCCAGGAGAACACTGAATGAAAGCCATTCTAGAAGTTTCCATGGGAGAGATAAGCAAGGAGAGGTGAGCAAGCTAAGCAGGCTTTGATGATTCATCTGGGGGGCAGGTGCAGGACCTGTAACTCCCTCATTGGAATTACCTGGTATCTGGCCCCGGGAGAATGAGGGCAGCAGATGCGAGTTCCACTTGTGAGTGATCACCTGCCTAAAAAGAGAGTTGAGGGCGTGGGGTCTGGATTGGTGAGTTTTCTTATAAAAGACACACAATCCAGTGGGCCTGCTACTTGCTGTCTCTAAGAATTAGTCAGCCCTGGGAGGATCCCTTCCAACATCAGCAAGGCCCAAGATATCGAGGCATAGAAAATGAAAAAAGGCCTGTTTAATATACACCCACATTCTCATAGTTACTGTTCACTCCGTTTTCAGAATTTCTGAGGCCTAAAAGAGAAATGAGCTTTCTTCACTTTCTTAGAAATGATATGGAGGTATTAACACAGCAAAGTTGGGCAAAACTTACAATATCACTGCAAGGGCTGTAATCAGAGGGCCCTGGTTTCCTAGAGTTTTCAATCCGGCATTATTCACAACTCTAGCACTCTTTTTTTAAATGCTGATCAAAAGCTCTTACTGTACTCAAGGTGCATATTCTCAACATTTACACTGACTCAACACCCTAGGGTTTTAATCACCGAAAAGTTTATATAGGAGGTGCAAAAACCATGGGTTTCCTTCCATGTTGCATTTTGTGAAAGAAATAGAAAAACAAAGTGTGCAAGTAAGAGAACTATGAAGTCAAAGCTCAGATTTCCCTGCAACATTAAAAGCAAAGCTGCTAACACGGACACTCAGCTTCTAGATGGATTTAATGTGTCAGAAACTCCTTCCCAAGGAACACAGGTGGTCACATCTTTGTTCCCACTATGTGAAGCACGAGGCAAGAGTTTCACAGCCAGGAAAGCTGCCAACCGAGGGAAAAACTGAAGAAAAGAGCAACTTACAATTACTAAAGTGCTAGAGGATCTGACTAACCAAAAAGGCATAAAGGACTAAATTTTGTTCAGCTTTTGTTGATAATATTGAAAGTGTGAGAGATGGAAATTATCTTAGTTTCAAGATATTTTAGAGGTGCAAAATCAAAAGGGCATAATTAGAAGTAACTGTTTAGAGAAAAACATGAGAAAAACTCATAGCAGCATCATGGTTGATAGATGTTAATTTCAGGTCTATTATTGTTCCAAAGTCATGAAGCCAGTCTTCCAGAACACTGTGCAATCTCTCCACAGAAATGTTTCCTAACAACCTCAGGGGCCAGAAGAACCACTCCCTACAGACTTTCCCAAGAGAGCCCTGCTGAGCTGAGCGGGTAGATACTCCAGGAGGCAGAGGGAGAAGTGCCCTTGGGGCAGCAGACAATGGCCATGCATGACCCACATGTACCACCCTCGCCTCCTTGAAGGCTTGAAGGGCCGCATCCTAAAGTCTTCAGAAGGAAGATGTTGGCCAACTGGCCAACTGCTAGAAGAGTGAGTCTGTAAAGTTAGAATTTGACTTTTTGAAAATACTGCATGGAAAGGGTATCTCCACCAACAAAAGACACAGCCTCAAATCTCTCTGGAATAGACCTGAGATGAGGCAGGAAAAGCCACTGCTTCAAGAAACCAAAGAAGAGAAGGCCATCAAGGGAGTGTAATAACATCTGCCAGTTCCCTGAGGATGTGTAGCCACTAGGCCAAACTGGAGGACTCAAAATTTGACTCATCTAGAAGTAGCTCCAAATCTGGTGGCAGACTTGATTCCCAGAGAATCCCAGAACAATGTGAGCCAGCTTGCAGTCAAACCATGGTGACCTGGAACTTCAGCTGTGAAAGAATCACCTAAGGTACAAATTGCAGCGCTAAGAGTATCCTGCAAGGAGGGAACCTTGAGTTCTTCAGTTACATTATTTTCCCAGTAGCTACTGAGGCAATGAGCCCCAGCCCCCAGCCTTCCTGGTTGAGCAGGTGTGGCTCCCTCTTTTCTCAGTAGCCCCTTGAACCTACAGGAAGACAGCTTCAGACATACAGCTGAGGTTTTAGGCCTGCAACTGTGGTGGGCTATCTGCAGCAGCCATGCATGATACAGGTAGACAGTCCCTCCTCAGGGGATCCATCCAGAGCAAAGGTGGTGGAATTCTACCACTTAGGAGGTCTGGATTACTTCCTTGTGCCAGGCTCACCCTGTATGCCTTCAGATCCAGGAGTCCATTCCTGCCCATCGTGTTCAGAAGGACTTGGACAAAGAGCAAGATGATACAAAAGGAGAACCTGGCACTGCAGAGCCGGTATGAGAGGCACCATGTGAAATATCTGCAACTGGAAAACACCAGGGGTGAGGCTGAAGAGCTCATGCACCAGATGACAGGCGACACTCAAAAAGAGAAAGAATTGCCTAGGGAGAAATCTAGGAGGTTCAGAAAGTCACAGACTAACTTACAGCTGACATGGGCTCCAGGAAATAAAGGTATTCTCACCTCTTCAAGGAATCGGGGAGACAGAAGGAGGTGGGTAAAAGCCATCACAAGAACAAAGCTACCCTAAAGAAGTGTGTGGGGAACTACACAGTTGGAATTGGAAAGCAAGACCTGAGTTATTGTGTGTTGAAGACTGACACAGAAGAGAAACTCAAGCAGCCTAACGAGGAGAAGATCTTGGTGTGCCCTAAGGCCCCGGTGGAGGTCTTGGTCTGCCATGTGCACCTGAAGCAGAACAGAGGTGTACCCGCTCTGGAGAAGAATGTGGGGCAGAAGACCAAAGAAAGGGATGAAGCAGCCGGCATCTGTGATCATGTGATCTAAGACCAGAGGTGGAACAAGATATGGGGTGGAAGTCACTGATCCAGCAACTGTCACTACCTTACACTGTCTACCTTCCAATGCATTCAACTGCCTTGGTTTGTCTCTTAGACTTCATATTCTTCCTTCTCTCTCAACTCCAACCTGTTTATAAATTTGATTGCTTTGAAAAGGAGACTAAAATTTCCTTTATGTAAGAAAACACAGACACACACAGACACACACACACGTATGTATATGAATGACAGCAGAATCATGAATGGCCAAGAAGCAAACTATGATACAAAATGTCTTTGGGGATGGATCTGAAATCAATAAATCATCCCTGACAGCCTAGAGAATACATTGATCTTGTAGCCCTTGGAAAAGAAAATAATGTGAAATCTCACACTGCTACTACTAAAAATAACAAGGATAGAAACAGCATTAGAACCATTGAAACAAACACAAAGTAAGAGCTGGAGTAATACCTGTATGTGATGATGAGTCATTGTTCACAGGATTTCAGGGAAAACAGCATCTTTATTTGCTGCTTAGGGGAGTATAAATAAGTCCCACTTTCTAGAGCATAACCTGACACTATGTATCAAAATCTTTAAAACCTACCTACACATTTCTCATCAAAATTTAGGTTCCATTCTATTCCACGGTTTATACCATCTCCAAGGCACTTCGCAGGGTGCTCATATCTCCCAGTACTCCAGAAAGTCTCAGGGTCAGCGGTGTAGTCCCATCCCAGCCGGTCACAGAGCCTGAGAGATAGTGGTGTTCCCTGCGGCAGACTGTAAATGCCTTGCAAAAAGATGAAGACAATTTACCCTACCAGAGCTGTGTCTTCTGTGGACTTCCAGAGTCTGTTTTTGAGCAGTTGTGAGAGTGACCATCATGTCCTTTGCATACTCAAAGTAAGAAAACTTCAAAGCTATTCAAGAGTGTATCCAAAACTCAGAATCCTACTGGGGAATGCTGTCAAGAACTGGCAACATTCTGACTATGGATCTGACTATTGGTGGGACTATATAATAGAGATCATCACATTAGTCTTTTCAGGGTAATAAGACTCTGTGAAATTTTGAGTCATTAAGGAAATGTGTAGCAAGGATGAAATCTGTCTCCAGTAAACAGATCAAGAATGAGTACTAATCCACGCCTCAACAATTCTGCCTTCTCCTCTATGATGAGTCCTGCTTGTATCCTGAACTGATGATAGTGACCCCTCTATGACACTGTGGGCATTGGCTTAGCCAATGTCCTGTCCAGGAATATCTAATTCCTTCTAACTTTGAGAGTTCTACTCAGGCTTCAAAACCAACTACTATATGGTTCAGCAATTCCTCTCATAGAAATGGAAATTTATGTCCACAAAATACTTGTAAAGGAATGTTTATAACAAGCTGGTTCATAATAGCCAAAACCTGGAAAAAAAAAAAACCCTGTGTGCCCATCAACAAGCAGTTGTATATTCATATACAATTAAGTGGGACAAACAATGATAGTACAACAATGTGAGTTAGCCTAAAAACATTTGGTAAATGAAAGAAATCATATATGATTACGCTTATAAGAAATTTTAGAATAGGAAAAACTCATCTAAGTTGACAGTAATCAGAACAGTGGTTGTTTCTGGTGCAGGGGATTTGAGGATTGACTGAGAAGGGGCACAATAAAACGTAAATGTTCCAACCTAGGTCAGAGGCACCAGAGCTGAGAGGGCAACTCCCATCACTCCTCTGCCATTGCAGGAACCCAGGTGAAGGGCACCAGAGGCATGCGGCCCCTCCCATCTCTCTTCACCCATCATGGAAACCCAGACAAGCAGTGCCTAAGGAGGGTGAACACTCCCATTGCTACTGCCAAGAGTGAGGTGAATTACTTGGCAATCCCCAGAGACCAGAAGGAAGACCAACAACATAGTAGTTGACAGGGACTCAACTAACATGTGCTGATAGACAGGGGAGGCTAGTGGTGTGAAAACTCTAAAAGTAACAATAACAATAGGACCAACAGATGACTGGGGCCTTTGCAGGACTGGCAACCAGCTAGAGAAGAATCTACAACTTAACAAAAGATATCCCTGAAGAGCAGACTTTTATTAGAGAGACCTTGATACTGGTGATACAGGTACCTACTACAAAAATTCACAAGGATCATCACAGAAAACAAAATAAAAGTTGTTTGAAATAGAAAATGACAAGACAAAGAAGCAAAATGCAATCTCAAACCTCCAGCCCACTCATAATAAATCCAAGAGACATAGACATACAAGAAAATGGAAGACACACCTGAAATTTCTGAAATGATAGCAATCATATCAATGAGGCTACAGAGGAAGTAAGATCAGATAAAATCTCCCAGGTAAAAAAAGAAATGTCAACATTTATAAAGGAAATGCTCAGCAAATCTAGAGCAGAGATAGATAAGAAAATAGATGATGATAGGAAGAGGATGGAAATTGTGAACGGTTAATACAGGAAAGATGTAGAATACATGGAGTGAATTCAAATAGATATCCAGGAAACCAGAAATTCTATTGAAAGCTGGAAAAACCGCTTGAATGAAACTGAAGACAGACATTCAGACCTTGAAGACAGGGTTGTGGCTAGTGATCACAAAAGTAAAGATTTCTTGAAAATAACAAAAGATCATGAAACAACAATTCAACAGCTGCAAGACAATGCAAAGAACAAAAATGAAAGGCTGACTGATGTCAGTGAAAAAGCAGGAGGCAATACGAATAACATAAAAAAAAAACTATTTGCAGAAGTAATAGCAGAAAATTTCCCAAGAATTGGAAAAGAGCCTGACATACAGATAAGTGAGGCATATAGGACCATTTAGCCATGACCAAAATAAACCTACACCCAGACATATAATAGTCAAGATCCCAGAAATTCATCCCAAGAACAGAATACTAAAAACTGTTAGAGAAAAGAAACTGATCACCTGTCAAGGAAAACCATGGGAATCATGATAGTCTTCTCAACACAAACCCTCAAGGTAAGAAGAGCTTGGAGTAAAGTATTCCATGTCCCAAAAGAAAACAACTTCCAAACCAGACTGATGTACTTGCGAAATGATCTTTCAAAATTAATGGAAAAATAAGATATGTCCACAACAAAGAAAAACTGAAGGAATTTATGACCACCAAACCAACACTACAAAGGGAACTGAAAGATATTCTAGAGAGAGATAAAAATGACTACAATTCCAAGAACGACAACAGAAAGAAGCTACCAGGCGGGGCAAGCAATTAAACAATATCTACAATCAAACAAAAATGCAAACACAACTTACAGAAACAATTGGGAGGCAATGAAAACAGTCCTAACAGGGAATTTACAGCAGTGAATTCTCACATGAGGAAAACAGAGCTAGCACAAATAAACAACCTAATCCTACACCTGAAGCTTCTAGTAAAAGAAGAGCAAATCAAGCCCAAAGCCCATACAAGGGAGGAAATTATAAAGATCAGAGCAGAAATTAATAGAACTGAGACTAAGAAAACAATACGAAGAATCAATGAATCAAAGAGTTATTTCTCTGAAAGAGTAAACAGCATTGATAAACCCCTATCAAACCTTATCAAAAAAGGAAAGAAAAAACTCAGAAACATGCAATAAGGAAATCACTACAGACCCTGTGAAAATTCAGAAGACCATCAATACCTACTTTGAAAATCTTTACTCACATAAGGTAGAAGACACAGAAAAAATGAACAGTCTCCTAGAAATGAATGACTTGCCAAAGCTGAATCAATAAGATATAAAAATTTTGAATAACCCAATACCAGTTAATGAAATTGAAAACATAATTTAAAACTTACAAAAGAAGAAAACCCCAGGTCCTGATTGATTAATGGCCAAATTCTTTAAGAAATGTAAAGATTATTTAACACCAATACTCCTCAAACTCTTTAGTGAAATTGAAAGGGAAGCAATTCTCCCTAACTCATTACTGGAGGCAAGTATTATTCTGTTGCCAAAACCAGAGAAAGACCCAACCAAAAAAAGGAACTACAGGCTAATCTTCCTAATGAACATAGATACAAAAATACTCAGTAAAATACTAACAAACAGAATGCAACAAATAATCAAGAAGATTATATACCATGACCAAGTGGGATTCATCCCAGGAATTCAGGAATGGTTCAACATATTCAAATCAATAAATGTGATACACCATATCAACAGAGCTAGAGACAAAAATCACATGATCATCTCAGTAGATGAAAAAAAATTTTGATAAAGTTCGACAGGCATTCATGATAAAAACCCTACAGAAAATCAAAATAGATGGTCTTTATCTCAATCTGATAAAATCCATCTATGACAAACAAACAACCAGCATCATACTAAAAGGACAAAAATTGAAAACTTTCCATCTAAAATCTGGATCAAGACAAGGATGTACACTGTCACCAATCCTATTCAATATAGATCTGGAAGCATTAGCCAGAGCAATTAGACAACAGACAGAAATAAAAGGAACAAGGATAGGAAAAAAAGAAATTAAACTATCATTAGTCACAGTTCACACAGTACTCTACATAGAAGAACACAAAAACTCCATTAAAAAACTTCTTGAATTAATAAATAAACTCAGTAGCATAGCTGGATACAAAGTTAGCACTAAAAAATCAGTAGTATTCATACACACAAGCAACAAACTTGCTAAAATAAATTAGGGAAACCACACACCTTCACAATAGCATTAAAAAATGAAATACTTAGGAATCAATCTAACAAAGGAAATAAAAGATTTATACATTGAAAATTATAGCACTCTAAAAAAGAAGATCAAAGAGGATATCAAAAAATTGAAAGATGTCCTTTGCTCATGGATAGAAAGAACCAACATTGTGAAAATGGCCGTACTCTCAAAACTGTTATACAGATTTAATGCAATTCCAATTAAAATAACTTTAGCATAACTCTCAGATCTAGAGAAAACATTCCTAAAATTCATTTGGAAATAGCAGACATCTAGACTAGCAAAAGCAATCCTGGGCCACAAAGGAAAAGCAGGTGGCATCACAATCCCCGATTTGAAATTATGCTACAAAGATACTGTGATAAAATCAGTATGATACTGGCAAAAAAAAAAAAAAAAACGACCTGAGGACCAATAGAACAGATTAGAAGACACAGACACCACTACAAACACACTCAGCCACCTTATCTTTGGCAAAGAGGCAAAACATTCACTGAAAGAAGGATGGCCTCTTTAATAAATGGTGCTGGAAAAACTGTTTTTCCACATACTGAACACTAAAACTATACCCATGTCTATCACCATGCACTAAAGTCAAAATGGATCAAAGATCTATATGTTAAAACAGAAACACTAAATCTACTGGAAAAGAAAGTAGGTAGAAATCTTGAAGGCATAGGGTTAGGCCGAGAGTTCATGAACAAAAACCAAACTGCGCAGGAAGTGCTTCCCAGAATCAACAACTGGGATCTCATCTTATTAATAAGATTTTGCACCTCAAAAGAAATCATCAAAAGAGCTTAAAGAAAACCTCAGAGTGGAAAAAGTTTTAGCCAATTGTCCCTCAGACAAAGGACTACCAACTAAAACATTCAAAGAATTGATAAAAATCACACCCCCCAAATTGAAAGACCCAATCCAAAAATGAGCATCAGAGATGAATACACACTTATCAGATGAAGAAATACAAATGACAAGTAAACACATGAAAAAATGTTCAACATCATTGTTCATCTAAGAAATGCAAATTGAAACAACACTGAGACTTCATCTCACCCCAAACAGAATGAGTGTTGTCAAGAAATCAAGGAATAACAAATGCTAGTGGGTCATGGGGGAAAAAGAAACCCTTTTCCACTGCTAGTGAATGTGTATACTGGTGCAACCATTGTTGAAATCAGTGTGGGAATTCCTAACAAAACCAGGATTAGAGGTACCATTCAACTGAGCCATTCCACTTCTGAGTATTTTTCCAGATGAATTAAAAACATCATACCACAGCAACTTACGTGCACCCATATTTATAGAAGCACAATTTGTAATAGGTAAATCTTGAAAACAACCCAAATGCTCACCAACTGAGGAATGTACTAAAAAGATGTGGTATTTTTATATAATGGAGTACTACTCAGCTATAAAGAAAGTTAAACTCAAGGCTTTTATAGGTAAATGGATGCAACTAGAGTTCATACTTGTAAGTGAAATAAACTAGAATAACATGTGTAAACATCATATTGTCTCCTTAGTGTAAGAAAGTGAACAAATAAATAAGACCCAAAATCTACAATACATTTTGAGAAAGAAAAAGGAAGAGTACAAAAGTAAAGAGTAACTAGGGTGAGTGAAAGGATAAAAGAAGGAAGGGAAAAGAAAGAAATATATATATATATATATACATACACACACATACAAAAGATACCTAAGATAATTATACTACTGATTTCTCTTAGTTCATTAAAAAAATGGATGCTTTTGCTTATATTATTTATTCAATTATGTATCTTGTAATCGAACCACTTTGAAGATAGCAATATGCAATGTATTAACCATTGTCAATTTCCTATTGTCTTGTTTTTGAAATTCTAAATCTTTGTTTTCATTATTTTGTTTTCTCTTTAAAATAAAATTTTAAAAAAGTTTAAATCTTCCACATACGGACAAGCAGGGGCATGTGAATAAGGGTATGTATTATACAACAGTATGAATTTGCCAAAAATGAGCAAACTGTACTCTTAGGATGCTCGCATTGCTTTGAAGAAAATTATACCTATCTGAAATGAATAAATCAATGAAATTCTCACTTTGTCTTTATTCTAGAGATGCAGACATATTTTTGAATAAAATCGAGCTTTGCTCAGGAAGAAAGAGGAGTGTCCTACGGTGGACAATGTGTATTAAAGTTCTCTTGACGGTTCTAACCCCAAATCATCCAGCCTAATGAAAGGTCCTTCCTGGACACACCTCAGGCTCTCAAGACCCAAGTGTATTTCCTGCTCCCTAAAATTCAAACTTCCTTGACGGAGGACTCAGCTGACCAGCGAGGACCTGCATGCTCACAGGACTCTGTACCCTCACTGAGGACATAGACCATCCGCCTCCATCTCCTTTCATTGTTGCGGCAGGTAGTTACCTCTAACACTCCAGAAACTAGCTGGCCTCTGTTATTCCTCCTTGAACATCTAAGAGACGACCAAGTTTCTTATGCTTTCTAACATTTTCCCTAGTGTTCAACACAACCAGGAGAAATTTTTCAGGGTGAGTTAAGCAGAGGGAAACACTTGTAAATACATTATGAATGTTTTTGTGGCCTTACCTTGACAGATTTTGTGCTAATAGAATGCAGAGAGTGATAAAGTGTGGTAGACAGGGTAGGGCAATCGAAGTTCAGTAGTCATAAGGTTCTTCCTCCAATCTACTATCTGCCAGCATTTATGATACTCTCAGTCATACAGTCTTTTTTACTACTTAATTCTTGGTAGAGAAGGTAATGCTAACTCCTATATTGAGATTGAGAATGGCTATTTCACACCCAGTGTTTGATGTAGGACACCTACATGAAGACAGCTAAATTCACAGACTCCACCAGGCTTGGATTTCAGCTTTCTCATTTCCACCCATATAAACCTGGATGATTAACTTCATTTTTCCTTGCTTCAATTTCTCCAACTGTAAAAATAGAGATAATTATCTCATTGAGTTATTGAGACTATTAAATGGGTTAATCAAATGAATAGAGTGCATAGGAGAAAATCAGGCAGTCATCACACAATAAATGTTACTGATTCAGTTTTCTTCTTGTACCTGCAAATTGTGTGCAAATTTGTCAAATCTACAGAGCCTGGATTCCACAGCAATGCTCTGCACAAGTCCAACTGGAAGCCTAGAACCCATGAAATGTCTCATGCAAGTCCATATCAAGGATCTGCACCAAGAAGGCCCAAAGGACAGTGGTGGAGGCTAGAAAGTCTACACCAGCAGGATGAAGGATCTGGGCCAGCAGGCTGAGGGATCTGCACTGGAGCCAGGAAACAATGCTCAAGGTAAGGACCAGAGCTCCCCTGAAGAGAACTGCAGTCATCCTCAGTGACAGCAAGGACCTGAGCTCCTCCAATGATAAGAACAACCGTGAGTTCTGGTCTGAAAGCCTGTGTGACAAGCTTCTCAAAGTGAACCAACAGTGCACGATATTTCCCTCCAGTTTTCTTTTTATGCTCAGGTGGGCCATCCACACCCTTACCATGCTAATTCAGTTCAGCTGGGTGTTACAAGTTGGCCATTAGTTAATCCACCACAAAGACTGACACTATTCTTTTTCCAGACAACTATAGCCATTACTTGAAAATTGCCACCCACAATTAAATGCCCCCTTCTAATACTTACAGTGAATCCACCTGCATGCAGATCCCAATTTTACATAATCTCTAAGACCTCCTCCTTCTCTGCAGGAAGTATACACTGAAGATCATTTCCATTAAAACATTTATCTTTGCTCTTGAATTTTTATTTTTCCTTAAAAGTCTTTCCATGCTAACTTGTGGTTTGTTCACTTTTACATTTAATTGACTTTGGCAATTCTAGCTGTATAAGTTACTTTGCTGGGACATATTTCCCAATAACTACAATTTAAAGAGGAGAGTTTTAGTTTTGCTGATGGTTTCAGATGATTCAGTCCATGGTTAGCTGCCTCCAAGGAATAAATAGCATGGTGGAAGAGTATAAAAGGGCATGAAAGATGCTCACTCCATAGCAGCCGGGAGCAGAGACAACAGGGAGGATCTAAAAACAAGAATATACCCATCCATGTCACAGCCCCAGTGAACCAGCTCTTTTGACCAAGTCCCATCCCCTATGAACTCACCAATGGATTAATCCACAGTGGGTTATTCCACAATCACTTTCTAAAAGTCTGATCTGTGAATATACAAGACTTTAGGGGAGATTTCAGTCTAAACTATAATATTCTTCTCTTGGTACCTCAAAAGGTCCATGTCCACCTCATTATGCAAAATATATTTAGTCGATCTGAAAGAATTTCCAAAAGTCTTGACAGTTTTGGCAGCTATGGAGGCTTCACTGAGACCTCAGACAAACTCTTTGTCATGATCTCCTATAAAAATTCAAAAGAAAGTAAAATGCTTCTAACATACAATAGAACAGGATCCCATTTCCAATGAGAGTATTGAGGAAATAGAAAAACATCAGACCAAAGCAAGACCAAAATTCACCAGGGCAAATGTTAAGTTCTGGTGGCTCCATGTCCAGCACCTGCGACGGTTTTTGTTGAAGTGTGAGCACCTAAGTGTTTGCATGCCTCCACCCCTGTATTGAGTGATATATTATGTCCCCCCAAGTTCTCATATCCTTTTGATGGTGATATGAGTGCTGCACCACCCAGGGGTGGAGCAGAGATACAGTGTAAGGGAGTTGCGTCTTCCTCTTGCTCGCTTCCGTGCTTCCGCCTCTCTCTCTTTCGCCAGCTTGCCTTACTGCTTGTGGTCGCCATGAATGGCAGCCCCACCACGCCATGCTGCCTTGGAGCCAAGTAAGTATGGACTGAAACCCCTGAGAAATTGTAAGAATAAACCTTTCCTTCCCTAATTTTGGGTGTCAGGTATTTTGTCTCAGCAACAAGTGGAGAGTAACTAAGACAACCCCCATGCCCTTGCTGGTTGCAACCCATCTGGTTTCTCCCTTGGGCTAGCTCTGCACATTTACTGTAGTTTATCTGGGCAGAAACTCCACATTCTAGGCATCTCCAACTTCCTGGGGTCTCCACAACAACTTCCTTTTCATTCTCACAGTTTCAAGCACTGGCCTCCCAGAGGCACACTGCCTGGCCTGTTGGGCCTTCTCCAAAATCCAGGTGGATGTCTACATGACCCACAATCCCACAACTTTTCTGGAGAATTTTTTTGAGATAGGGTCTCACTATACAGTTTGGGCTGAGCTTGAATTCACTCTCTAACCCATGCTAGCCTTCAATTCACTTCTCTCCCCTCTCAACCTCTCAAGTGCTTGAGTTACAGGCATGTGCCACCATGTCTGGCTATCTGACAACTCTTGCATTCTGCATACATGAAAAGTAAGCACCACATGTATGACACTAAGGTCTGACAACAGCTAAAACAATAACGAAGTCTCTTGAACCATGAGTGTAAAGGCCTTTGAGTGCATGTGTGGCTGAACTTATGAAAATGCTTTCTCAGTTGTTCCCATATGTTCAGACCGTCCTGGTGCTCTCCTCCCAAAATGAAGTCTTTCAAAGGAGTGTATGCTTTTATACCCTTGAGGCTCTGATGACAAGAGTCTGGTCAATTCCTGAGATGCCCTTAAACCATATTTTCTATTGTTCTAGTGTAAAGTTCTTGATTTTTATTTTAATGACACTGTTTTAGCAACCATACTCTCCTTAGTCTTAACTTTATAAGCACTTCTTTTCTGAGCAATCTACTAAACTTTCACATCTTTTGGCTCAAAATTTTCTTCCTGATTTTCACCCTAAATCTGGCTAAAATCAAACAGCAGTATCCATGCCACAGCCAGAGCATTCAGCTGCCTTGAAACAACTCTATCAGGTTAGCTAGTTTACCCTTTCAATTCATCCTCACACAGTCTCAGGATATGGGAAAATATAGATACATTCTTTTACAGAATATAATATGCATGGTTCTTGTCCAGTTTCTAATAGTCATTGACCCCAAATAAAATCTTATGAGCCTGTCCTTTACTGATCACATTCCTATCACCATTGTCTTCTCAGCTATGACCAGAGTCACCTATCAAGTTCTATTCACAGCATTATAAGACTTCCTTGGCTAATATCTCCAAACCTTTCCAAACGTCTCTTGCAAACCAATTCTAAAGGCTTATGTACCACATGGTCAGGAATAATAACAGCAGAAACCCAATTTTCCCATACCAATTTTCTTTATTAGTCACTTTCCTATATCTAGGATGACATCCCTGATACCCACAATTTAAAGGAAGAGAAGTTTATTTTGGCTCATGGTTTCAGGTTAAATTTATGAACAATCGGCTGACTTCAGTGTCAAAACAACATGGTGGAAAGGTATGGTGGAGGAAAGCTGCTCAGTCCATGCAGCCAAGAAACAGAGAGGGAAAGGAAGAGCTGGCGATGAGAATTCACCTTTCCAGCTCAAATCCCTCATGAAGCAGCTCTTTTGGCTCAGCCCCAGCTCCTGACAGCATATCCAGCCACAAACCCTTCAGCAGATGTAGTCCATCTCACAGTTGTAAAAACTGTGTCCTTCCATAAGGTAAGCAAAGTGGTGAAATTTTAAAGCAATTAGCATTGAAAACATGATTACAGGAAAAATATGAGGAAGCATTTTTAAAAATATTTAATTTTAACAATATTTGACACTATTCTCTGCATTTGTCTTTTAATTCTAACAATATAGTGTTAGAAACTAAGAAATATATTTTCTTTGATCCTTATTTGTGTGTATGTATCCAGGAGCAAAGATAGGGAAGTGAAGAATTTGCTTGATCAAGAGACATATTTCATATATATATTTAAAATTTTCTGTTCCTCATTCTTTTTTATAAACCATGTGGCCATTTAGTCCATAGTTTAACAAGTGTTAAAGTTACAAAAAGAGCACTCAATCCTGATAGTCATAGTAATTTCTGTTCTGTAGATTCAGTTTGATGAGATGCAAAAATTCTATTTTGGTGAGGAAATAAATTAGGTGCATGGCTTTTGGCCTGCTGCTATGGCCTCCATATTCTGTTACTCTCCCAGAACTATCAATTTAATTATGGTAAGTACAGGATTATTTTGAATTCATGAAAATAGTGTGTATGCATGCTTACTTGATGACTGCTTCCATAATATTACTAATAACTGATTATGTCAATATATTAATTGGACCTATAATAACATTAAGAATTTCTACACATCCTTTTGTGCCTATCTCATATTCTTTCATTGGACTTCAAAGGTGGACTTTACGAAACTGCCAGCTCAATCTTCATATATTTTAAGAACTTTCTGTTGCATATTAAATATATTCTTATTTCATTAATTTATTTACTGTGGGATATTTTGTAAATATTTTGCAAGAAACATTGCAGTGGGTTAGAAACTTATTTGGCAAATCATTAATTAACCATATCAGTCACCTAATTAAGTGTAGTAAAACATTTAAATAGTTTATTTTTCTTTTTAAAAATATGTATAAATTGCAAACCAGGGAAATAAAAATTAACAATATAGCTATCTCATTAAATCAGTGCTGCTATAACCAGGTATCAGGAAGTGGTGCATGATTGTGAAAGCTCTCTCTAACACACATGTAATATTATGCTCTTTCCTCTCAAATAGCTTCCAGATCATTGCACACACAGAACACAATTACTGAAAGGTAATACAGGCGTGACTTTTAAAAGAATATGATGCCCCAAGCAATCAGTCGCTATATGCAATGTAATGAAATACTATGCCAGCAGTTAAACTTTGGGAACTAAAGAAGCAATTTCTGTGAAATGTGCAACTTGCATCTTGTAGATATTTTTTTCAGCATCGAGTTGTAAGGTGTTGCTGTCACAGATCTTTGTTTTTCTGACTTTTTATGTGCATTATATACAATGGCTATTATGTATCTTTACTGATGGATTATAGAGAAAATAACAGCAGCAGTTTGTTGCACTGAAAAGGCAGGTACTCAAGAAGCAAAGCATCCTTTTTCCTCTTCCCTTATCCTGTCTACGTTGGAAAAATGCACCTGGCAAAAGAACTAGTGTTTTTCTTTTTTCTGTTCCCTGAAATAACCACACTGATAACAAACTTACACTAAGATGACTTTAAAAGTTTCAGGGTGCAGACTGAGTCAGCCACCTCTAGCTTTTGAGTAACCCTGGGACTAGACAGGGAAAGAAAGCAAGGAGTCTGACGCTGCTCGTCCCTATGCAGAGTTTCCTGTAGTGACAGCCTCCTGTTTCCATGCCCCTTAACACGTCCTGAGCAGAAACACCCTGGATACTTCGGAGGGTCAGAAGGATCAAAGTGAAATAGCTATCTTATTTCCTTATTTTTGTTTTCTCAAATGTTTTTTCCATGAATCTGGCAAAAGCATCAGTCAGAGCAGAAGGTCCCAGGATGACCGGGAAGGGTTTAGCTGGCTTTCAGCCGCAGAGGTCGGCCTGAAATGGGAAGGGAGAAGACTCTGTGTCAAAGCCCCAGGCTCTTATAAAAACTTCAACATTCATTTTTGGCTCTAACAGAGTCACCAAATGAGACATTCCCATCCCTGTGATTTCCCATCTGTAAGGGAAAGCAACCACTTCTCTTGGTTGTAATTCATATTTAAGGAACAGATAGGCTATAAGTGCAACGATTATTTAAATGTGTGATCATTTTAACCATCAAGACATCATTTCACTTCCTTGTCAAAGTACGTACAGAAAATTTGTTTTTAAAAACTGCTTTTGAAGTTTCTGAGTTTGACTCCTTCTGCTTCCTCCTTTGACCTGTGAATCCAGAAATGAAGATACTGACACTAACTGGGAAATTGAAAACTCTACTAGATATTTAACTCGCTAACTCCCAGTTAATTTTACACTAGGGACGAACATTAGGTATTTTCTGATCATTTACATGACTTATCTGAAACATTTTTTAAAGGAACTATAGATTACTTTTCTTTGTATCAGTGTATGACTTATAATTTGAACATATATAAACATGTAAACTTTTTTTGGTTTTCATTTTCACGTAAAATTGGCATGCACTAAATTTGTTTTAGCAGGCATTTAAATAACTTAATGGTCAATTCTAAGAATGTCTGTGTAGTGTCATAATTTCAAACAGCATGGGAGAATTTTCAGCCACTATAATATTTAGAGATTGGCATTCTGGCGACATAATAATTCCAAGATAGCGTATAAAGTAATGTGTACTACAATCTCTTGACTCAGGAAGATCCCTTTGCACAGATTATAATTATTAAAATATGTTTTTTCCATAATACAATATAAAAAGATAATTTTATTCATCCTAGAAAATTACAATAAGACAAAAGCTAAATGTGATTTGTGGATATGATTATTTACTTCAAAACTGTCCAAAAGTCAATGTTAAGGTTAAAATCAACTTTAGAGTTCTAAACTCAGTAAATTTAGGATTTTGACTGATTCTCTTCTCCTGCTATGAGATATAGAATAGATACAAAAAACATATGAGAGACATATTTTAAAAATCTGTTGTTTAAAGCAAGATTATGATTCCATAAACTATTAATAGAGCAAAAACAACAAACCCAAGAGCAGAGCTATTGGTCAGGTACTAGCCAAGACTTGGGCAAGGGTTCCAGTAAGGTAAAGGGAGCAAAAGTGTTCTTTATAAAAGAGTTGGACTAAATAGAAGTTGGTGGCTGGGTGGCTACATAGCATTTCTATCCTAAGTACATTTAAAATAAAAGCAGAACTGGGCATGATGGTGCAGGCATGGACTCCAGCACTTGGGAGGCTGAGGCAAGCAGATTACAAATTTGAAACTATCCTGGGTTACATGCATGGTAAGTCTAAGCCTACCTGGACAACACAGTGAGACCCATCTTAAAGAAAAAAATAAATACACAAAAAAGCCGGGCATGGTGGCACGCGCCTTTAATCCCAGCACTCGGGAGGCTGAGGTAGGAGGAGCGTTGTGAGTTCGAGGCCGGCTTGGGCTACAACATGAGCGCAAGGCCGGTCTGAGCTACATAGTGTGAACCTGCCTCAAAAAACTAGGGCGGGGAGTTTGGCTCAGTAGCTTAAGTGTCTGCCTGGCAGGCGTGAGGTTGTGAGTTTGATTCCCGATGCCACAAAAATATAAATAAGTAAATAAATAAATACACAAATATGCAATAGGTTTTTAAAGATTATTTATTTATCTTTTGTGGTGCTGGGGATCAAACCAAGGGCCTTGTGCATGCAAGGTAAGAACTCTACCACTGAGCCACATCCCCAGCCATATTCATACAACAGAAGTAAAATAAGATGAAACCACAACCTATGACTAAATACTTTCTATAATAACAAAGCAATTTCAAAATGACTTAACATGATCAACTCTGTCACTTTGTGAAGACAGAGAAGAGGCTATGTGATGAGCCAAGAAGTTATCAGCCTCGATCTTGTAGCAAGAAAAACTCAAACAAATCAGATGATCATCTACTTTTCTGGACACATCAGTGGATGTCTCAGAGAAAACAACCACCCTGACATATTCAAAAATGGATAAACCTAGGGGCATAGCCACAGCCTAAAGGCTGAGTATGGAGCCAGGTGAGAGTAAGAAATGCTGAGGAGGGATCCCAGGCTAAAAGGGCCCCCCACATTCCTGGGCTTCCCAATCCAGGAGCCTTCCCAGTTACTCAACGTGAAGTGTAGAGAAAGAGCTCTTGTCAGGGATTCAAAGGGTAGGGAAGATTAATCATTGTATTTAATACAACTGGAGTATTCTCCACAAAACAAATCTATACTCCAAAGAAATGTCAATTTATCAGAGCCACACCCCATCTCTAGAAAGGCATCTTTGCTACGCCAACTCCTCTAGCCTTCTGGTCGACCTATGAAAGGGTACCATGGAACACTGATGGTCAAAGACCAAGAGTGCAGGCCTACTGAAGACTACACTGTAACCATGAGATTATAAAATATCCCTCTCCACATAGAGACACAAATACACACACATTCTACCAGCACATCAGTGGTACTGGAGTAGATTAGCAATGAATTATACAGAGCTAGGTGAAAGACTCTGAGAAGAAATATACAGCAAAGCCCAAAGTCAAGAGAAAAGACAGAAAACAAAGACACTAGAGTCATTGGAACCTTTGCACCGACTCAAGAGCAAATATTAAACACAGCTCAAATTCTTGCCAGATTAACATAATCTCACACTAAAGTTCTATTCCTCAATATCTTGTGCTTGATACCTAATACATCATGCCTGGCTTTCAATAACAACAACAAAAGTACAAGACAAGCATAAAGGATAGGAATATGCATTGATGTACATATGTGCACACACACACACACACACACACACACGTGTGCGAGTATACAAGGGAGAAGCAAACATGAGAACCAGAATCAGATATGACACAGATTTTCCAATGAGCAGACAGGGCCTCTACCACTGTGATTAATATGCTAAGATCTTTAATGACAAAAAATTAGAATGCAAAGACAGATTGCTAATATAAGAAGAGAGAAACTCTAGTGGTGGATAAAAATAAGTCTATACCCAAAAATTTTTAAGTAAAACTTCAGAAGCTCTAGGGTAAAGAGAAAATCTTAAAAGGTGTAAGAGAATTGAGTCCCCCTAACTGCTATGGCAAGGCAGTGGGAGGGACAGCTGGTTTGAGTTACAGCACATGCTTGAAGGTGTGGGCACCTGAAAGAAATCACCCGAAAAGAAATCATTCTTAACCTGATTTTCATCTCCAGCTAAACTTTTATTCAAAAGTTTTGGTTAAATAACAATTTTCTGATGCATACAAATGTAGAAGGGGATTTTTTTATATATAAGAGAAAAAAGACACAGAAAAGAAAGACAAAGAGGAAAAGAGACAAACAAATGACAACAGCAAATCCAAAACACTAACATTATAGGTTTACAAAACAAGATGACAGAAACTTGACAATGGTTGCAATATTGTGTATCATTACCTTCAACATGGTTGTTTACATTAACAGATACAGACATGTAAAATTTATCTAATCATATGAGTATTAACCATTCTTTCTCAATAACTAATTCATTCAGCAGTATTTTAGCTATCTTACATATATATATATATATATATATATATATATATATATATACAGATTTATGTATTTTTCCTTTTCCCTCAGAAAGGGATTTTACACCTTGGAGTTTCATGGTATGGTCTAGACCATGAAATACTGCTTAATACAGTTCAAATTATTACCATCAAATGGTATATGACCTCTGTCTAAAATACGTATAAATTAGGCATCCATAGAAAATGATAGCCCCCCAAAGTCATACATATGTAAAAAGGAAATACTCTTAAATAACTAATGGGTTAAAGAAGAAAATACAGTGGAAATTATAAAAATTTGTAGCTCAATGACAACAAATAAATTATGTATCAACACTTGTGGAATGCAGCATAAATGGAACTAGAGATGAAAAGCACTTTTTAAACAACAGAATGATAAAAATAAGTAAGTTAAACATTCAACTCAAGTAAGAAAAATTAGTATGAATCAAAAGAAGGAAGAAAAAAGAAATATAGAGATATAAGCATAAGTTAAAAATCAGGGAAAATCCAAGATACTAAGTAAATCTGAAGTTGAATCTTTGGAAATGATGATGACATAGACTGCCTAAAACACAGACTGAAGAGGAAAACAGCTGAAGGAAAAAGCAAATTAAGGATGAAAAAATTAGGGACATAACTGCATGTGAAATATGTTTAAGGTTTTATAAAATTAATGCAAATAACATATTGCAATAAATTTTACAACTTAAAAAAATAGCAAAATCATGAAAGAATACAAATTATCAGAATTGACAGAGAATAAAAAGAAAACTTCAACTGTTTACAAAGCAATGATTAAAAAATTAAAATCTCATCTCCTCCTTCCCCTACAGCTACTAGCACCACTGTACAAAGCCTTTGTTGTACAAGTAATTATCTAGGTCCTACTGTGTGTCAGACACAGTTCTAAGCATTTGGGCTCATCTATCAATAAAACAAGCAAACTAAAAGCTGTCTAGCTGGAGTTGCAATTCTAGTGAAAAGAAGCAATAAACTAGAATGCATAAATAAATTGCACTATATATTGGAAGGTCATAAAGACTATGGGAAGAAAAGGAATTGGTTAAGGGGAGTCTCAGGTGCAGCGTAGGCCTGGGAAGGTATGAGTGCGAGCGAGGGCTTTGCCTGAGATCTTGCACAGAGCCTCAAGGCAGCCCTGCCTGAGTCTGGAGGGAGGAAGTTAACACACTGACAACCAGAGGAAGGAGTTGGGTCAGAACCCAGCACCGGAAGGAGCTCCCCACATTCCAGGCACAGCAAAGGGGGCTGTGACAAGGATAAGAGGGAACTGACCCGGTAAGGGGAGAAGAAGGAGAGGAGATCACGTTGGTAGAAGAATTTGACGGCTACGTTTTCTCAGAACTGCCATGAAGAGATAATCTTTCAAACCAGTTTCAGAGAACAGCAAAAGAGGTTAGAAAATACTCAGAGTTTTTATGAGACTGATTTAATCTTGACACCAAAATTAAATAAGTAGAGAAGCAGATAATTACAGGCCGATCATACTCATGAACGTAGATGAAAAAGCCTAATACAATATTGGCAAATCAAATCTAGTAGTGTGTCTAGTGTCTAGATTTAATCTTGCCCAAGAAAAGATTTTCTTGATTATGTAAGGCTGGTGCAACAGCAAAAAACAAACAAATAAAAAGAAGTATCAATGCAATTTATTAATAAATTAAAGAATGAAAGCTATGATCATCTTCATGGATGGATCACAGTAGTTGAGATGGGAGTTGTACACCCAGTGAACATCACAGATTTCCCTTGTTATGGTCAGCGTGACCAATGCTGGGTGCCCACTGCTGACCACGATGATGTGCATTTTGGATCTCAACGCAGGCAGGGCTGGCGCTGTGGACTCACAGCTGGCAGCCTTGCTGAGAGCTACGCCCTGCCAGCGAAGCTCCCTTGCCTGACTGCGTATTTCTTCCCAGTTGTAATCCACTTCTAGTGACAGAGTGAGGCGGGGATACAGGGCAAGGCCCAGAACTAACTCCAGAGCTCTCTGAAAAACAGGCTGCAGCTTCTCCTGCATCACACCTGAACTTCTTCCTGGGCTTCACCCCTCTTCCTCACTCCCTGGCAAGTGCTACTCTGGAGAACACAGTTCAAAACGAGGTCTGCACCTGGAGCTGCATAACCGTTTGTTTCCAGGGAGAGCTGACCTTGGAAGAATATCTCTCTTGTCATTTACTACTCCACATCACAGTGCACCTCACAGATAATCCTGTTTCTTGGAAGACAGAGCAAGGAGACAGGAGAGAATTCATTGCATTCCTGGGCACCGCCGTGTGTCCCATCACACATACCCCAATGACTGGCCTTAAACAACAGTGGCGCGGCCAATCCAGCGCTCAGTTCCACACAGGCTGAGAGCCCCCGTCTCACACCGCGGACCCTGTCTCCTGCAGGGTGTTTGCATGGTGCTGTTCCTCCTATGTATTGAATTCAGGACCCCAAGCGGCAGGCATAGAATTGGAATGACACCACTGATTACTTCACCTACTGATCAGGCCCAGATTCTGTAGCTTTTCATTCAGTGAATCTAGGCATTACATCATAGAGAAGGGAGAAAACACTTTCTGCCACAATGATTTTTCGAGGCCCGTGAAATTCAGCATGCCTTCTTACCTATTTCAATCTGTATGTGATTAAATGAGTAAGAAGGAAAAGCACACAAATAAAGGAAATAATGAAAGTGTTAACTGTGGTGAGCAAGCTTGATTTACCAAGGCGAGATAAACTTGCCCTTATGACAGTGATCACGTAAAGCTATTCCCAAATGTGTTTCTTCTTTTTCTAGGAATATAGTGGGACCCATTTCTCTCCATTTTTTAAAGTAGTCATTGGCCTTGTTTGACTGGTAAGTTAACTAAATTCAGTGAAATTTTGACAGAAAATGTATTCCGTTGTTTGCCTCGCTGTATTTTTTACCCTTTAGCCATCATGGGAGATTGCCTCGAGGGGGTCCTCCACCAGCCTGAGGCCCTGAAAGCCTGTGATAAGCAGAGCCCCCTGCTGGCCCAGCTAGGTCATAGGACAAGAGCAGCACATGGGGCGCGCTATAAGTAATTGTTTTCTGCTGCCCTGTGGCTTATTTAAAAAAAAAAAAAAAAAAAAAAAAAGACTACTACACAATGGGAGCAAAGAGAACACTTGGAGCCCTGAAGATCAATGTTCGTCCTCCGTGGTGGCAAAATTGTAGGAGGCCGTAGCAACATCACCCCAGCAAGACTGCCCAGGACTCAGAGCACCCGGACCGAAGTTCCATCATCTCGTAGGTAAAAGACCCACGCCGTGGATGCCTGAGTGAGAGGTAACAGAGTAGTAGTCTTCGCTAGATAACGGAAATTCAAGTGGCTTCACTGCAAGTGCAGAAGCCGGGCAGGTAGTATCTCTGCTTCGTTCTTTATTATGTTATTCATATGTTTTCTATAAAGGCTTGATAGATAAGTGTATAATAAATTAGTCCCTATCTATAAAATAGCAAGTAAATAGCTTTTGGTAACCACAGATGACTTGTTAATACACAGAAATCTTGAACTTTGAGCAGGATGCACTAACATCAGACTTTTGGAAAAGGATAACTGTAGTTTCTATTTCTGGGAGGGGTAGTATCAACATGTTGAAGAGAAATATTTTTCTCCCTCCCACCGGGATTCAGACTCAGGACCTTGTGCTTGCCAGGCAGGCGCTGTGCTGCTGAGCTACATACCCAGCCCAAGCAGGAATATTTTATGATGCTTATTTTAATGTTGTCGGGAAATTTAAATACAGAAAAGGTCGAGGCCATTAAAACTAGGTCAGGAAAGGGTAGAACTTAGTAGACATTTACATTTGTGCCTGGTGTGTGTTTGTGTGTGTGTGTGTGTGTGTGTGTGTGTGTGTGTGTGTGTGTGTGCTGGCTAATATATTTCTTATGTTTGGAGAATTCCTACATCGGGGCTCAGACATCTCCCTGTAGAAGCCAATCTGAGTTTCTGAGCTTCCTTGCCATGAGACACAGGTGTGCAGAACTGGGTCCTTGGTGTCACCACACAGAAACTGCAGTGTTTGGGGTGAGTGACTATTCTGCCCTGAGCATCTGAAGCAGTGGCGTCTCTGTAGGGTGGTTCTCATGGTGTTGAAGACCCGTTTCTGGTGACTGCAGTCATCTCAATCTAACTCTCTGGCCTTCTGTTTGACCAAATGATCTGTTTAGTATTCTTTAATAAATTTATTTTATGCTTAACCTAACTTTAATACATTTATTTTATGCTTAACAGTAAATTCTGTTGTTTACCAATAAGAGCATTGGCTAAATCAAGAGTACATAGGCAGCTTACATAAAGAGGAAAGAGAATATTCAGGGAACATTTTGGAAGATGCTTACCTTCAGTGATATTCAAGGAAGTGAAGCTTAATGTAACGATGAGCTATCACTTCACACCTGGCACTCCATTAAAGTGTTGGACAACTCCTAGCATTAATAGAATTTATAGAAACAGCAACTTTCACGAATGCACTCCATTCACTTTGAAGGATGTTTTTGGCAGCATCTAGCAGAGTTGAAGATGATGTGGTAATTTTACTTCTAGATGTATATTCTAAACTCTTTTTCATGCTCCCACAAGTATATGCAAGAATATTCTATTCATCTGTGTGTTATTTCTAAAAGAATAATTAGTAAGATGATGGTCAAGTTAATTGTTGTACACCAAATGGCGTCCTAAAATTAGTAAACAGGAACTACCAAAATAAACCCTGAGTGTATTTGGAGTTCATAATACAAGTTGCAGAGTAACACTCAGAATATGATTCCATAATACAAAGCTTTAAAACAAAAAGCAAATAGCGCGTATTATTGACCTTCCCTTCATATGCACAAACACAATTAAATATAAATGGAAAAGGTGTGCATAAACTTTAGCATAATATGTAAAATGCAAAAATTTTTTTAAATCTAAAAGGGATGGATATGGAGCTTGGTTATAGTTCCTTATGCTGATATATTTCAATTTTAAAAAAGGAAACAATAGCTGTTCCTCTGATATTCTCGTATTCCTAATGAATTTAACCTTGTGAATTACATAATAGTTCTTTTTTTTTTAATTAATGTAAACAAAGCACTAGAATTTAAAGTTCATTGATTCCACCAAAAGACAATATTCCTTCTTGGATAAAAAGACAACTTTCTCATTTCAGGTATTAGCTTTGCACACATCAAACTATGGAAAGTAGGTCTTGGCCTGAGTACATACCTGAGGACTGAACTATTAGGAAAATCGTCCATATTTGTGAATATCTGATACAACTGCCATCTGTTAAGGAGCTTAACATAGAACTTTCTGATATAAGGATTTATTTAAAGTCAAAGCAAACATTATGAATAAAAACTAAAAAAACAACTCCAATGAGCTGGAACTTGAATCATTAAATCAGTCTTATCATTTTAATTGAATGTAGTTGAGATATGCTACTATTCCTATGTACATACACAGAATAAATGATTCTTACTATCAAATGTACTCACTTCTCATCTGTCATCCTGTGTGTGTGCTTCTGCCTTTGGAAAATCTACTGCCTCAGAACGTTCAGCATTGTACAATAGAATACTACTAACGATGGTCCTATTCCTACTCATTAGATGTGTTGACTCTTGATTCTGAAAATAATCTGCATGTAGTAGTGAGGGGACAAACATTGAGTTCACACTTGTAAAACCCTCATTTGAGCTCTTTTTGGAAATCATGTGACTTTGATTAAGCTAATCTTCGTGATCTTCATTGTCTTTATCTGAACTGAAGAAATAATGACACCACAGGACCACATATTGTAAAGAAAGATATATTATAAAAGATGTATATATGTCTATATTTTTAGCCTAAATAATTTCTGTGAATATAATAATATGCGATGTGCTGATGATTGTTACTCTCTTATTGGCTGGCTGTGAAACTGTTTTGCTTTGGTTTCTCACTTTCCTTTTGTTTAAAAAAAAAAAAGATGCATATGAACTGGGCTTGGTGGTGTCTTCCTGAAATCCCAGCTATTTGGGAGGTTGAGGGAGGAGGATTGCAAGTTCAATGCCAGCCTGCGCATCTTAGTGAAAGCCTGTTTAAAAATAAAAAAGAAGTAAAATTGGGTGCATGCTCAGTGGTATAGCATCCCTGTAGTTGACTCCCAGCATTGCAAAAAAAAAAAAAAAAGATATAAATGATTATAGACATAAAAATAGCTAACTTTACTGGTAAGTTATTGTATATTAGGCATTTTTTAATAAAAGAACTCTTAATTTGACCCTCGCCATAACTTTATGAAATATTGGTGGCACAAACAAAACCCCACTGCCTAGAGTCACACCGAGGCTAACCCCAAGCACGAGAGCCCAATAATAAATTGTGTATTTGCCCAGTGAACGCATTTTAAAACTCTCTGGAGCTTCTGTATCAATGCAAGTTTCCTGTAAGAGTTTCCACTTGTAATTTACCCTTCCCATGCTATCTCTTTTGCTTAATCTAGTTTTATTTCCACCGTGCAAGTAGCTCTGAGCTGTAAGAAGTGCCTGAAACTTCCTGGTCCATTCCTGGGTTCCTCAGCACTGGCGATGTCTTTAGTCTTTCCTGGTATTTCTGATTCTTTCTCTCTTGCTTGCAAACTGGACCGTGTGTGCTTTCCCATCCTCCTCCTGCTCGGTGCATTTTGTTATTTGATTTCACTTCTAATTCAAGAAGTCATTTTCCTTGAGGAGGCTGAAGTTGCTAAAGAAAAGCCCACTTCCTCATAGTATCATCTATAACAATCCTCCCAAGAGAACAGCCTCTTTTGTGCTCCCAAAAGCACCCCCCTTTCATGGGAGTCCAGGTTTGATTGTTTTGGGGTTCCAGCCACAGCTTAGCCATGAGAAACCGAGACTCCAAAACAAAGACCAGCAACAAGCAAGTTATTTTTTCCAAACCTAACAAGAAATCACTCTTATTTTGGGAACAAATTACATAAACTTATTGATAAAAATAACACATCTCAGTAGCTTTACCAAATTAGTCATTTTTACTTAGCATCACATGCAGGTAAAATTCCACAACAGAAGACTTTGACACTAAGTTGGTAATGACTTCTCCCCTTGCAAGAGAAATCTAAGCCATGGTTACAGATGGGTGAGAGCACATAGTTCAGCTTCTGTCACTGCTAGGAATCAGTCCGAGAGTTAGGGGGTCCCAAGGAGAAAGAAATGTGTAAGAAGCATTTGAAGAAGGGGGTCTGATTAACACCATGGGTGCTTTTAGCTCATTGTGAATATGGTGCCTCTAAATTAAAGCAATGTTGCATAGCTTCTGTTATGCAGAATACTGATCCCTTTCTGGGGAAAAGAGTTGCCTCTTGGAGAAACACATGTGTGGATTAAGACAGAAAAAACTATATGAAGTTTCCTTTAAGTAGTCTGTTCAGTTTGCTTTATGTAGTATTTTCCCACACTTTTATGCTTTGCGAACATACCTTTTGCATGCCATATTTTTAACATTTCCAAAGGAAGTATTTTGGGAATCTCAGTTGCTGTCAAGGAC